>CM070505.1:35092753-35328796 GCA_036346375.1 Guadua angustifolia
AGAGGGTAAATTTGAAGCTCTAGCTTGAGGAGATTTCCTCTATTTTTTCCCCTCATTTGTGGTTTCCTTAAAAATGTGAGCATTCCTTCAATCCCCTTTAATTTTACACTAGGTAATTTCGATATTTCGCAAAAAAAGTTTAGGTTGCACTGAAATTGTGTGTATCCTATCAGATTTCTCACTCTTTATCTGACAAGCATACATCTATTTCTACTCTTTAAGCAAAAAATCATGCCCATAAAGTGAAATTGGACATATCATTTGAACGGGGCTTCTTTTTTTGAAAAATATTTTTGAAAAAGCTTTGTAGTATCCCAAATTATGTTTCTTCAAAATAAATAATTTCAACTATATTTGTGATGAGAGTTTATGATTAAAACTAAGTGAATTGAGTTTTTATATTTGTATCGGTTTCTAAGTAAAATTGATTGTACTGTGTTTTGTTCCAACCGGTTTCTACTTAAAATTGATTGAAATGATATTTTTCTTATCTGTATCGGTTTCTAAGCCAACCCGATTGTGATACCATATTTTTTTTGCAATCAGTTAGTAATTAAAACCAACACAGATGCGATCTTGACTACACAGATGCTATTTTATTGCTTGTTTTTTTATTGCAGTCGGTTAGTAGTTAAAACCATAGATATTCTGCCCATTCTTCATTGCAATCGGTTAGAAACTAAAGACGACATAGATGCGGCTCCTTATTGCAATCGGTTATCTACTGAAACCGACACAGATGCTAGCACTGACTCACCCCGGCCTGCACTCACCTAAACCTAGCCAACGCCACTCCCAAGCTCAGTCCATAGCTTGATTCCGCCAACATAGCTACCTGCACACCTCCACCGCTAACACCGCCGAGGCAGCCGCCCGCACCCCTCTGTCGTGGACACCGCCGAGGCAGCCCTTCTCCGGCCAAGGCCACAGCCGCCTGCACTCCTTTGCCCCCGACGTTGCCAACGCAGCCCTTCTTCGCCCGGGGCTGCCGCTGTCGTTGCCTCCCTACCTCGATTTCCTCCAGGGCTACAGTAGCCGCACCCCTCCAGGCTCCCCTTCTCCGGCAGCCGATGCTGTAAGCTCTTCTTCGCCTCTTCTCCTTCTCTTCCTCGTTTCCACCTTTCACCAGATCTAGCCCTTTCCCCCTTCTCCGATGACCAACGCAGTGAGCTCCATCTGGAGATCCCTCGTCAACATCCTTGTGTGGGATCTTTTCTTTGTTGTGTGCGAGCAATCTCATACATATCTTTTTTCTAGGATGGATATTTCAATCCTTGCAGTTTGTTGCATGGTGGAGCACTAATGGCAATTTATTTTCCAAAATTGGGCACGTTAGGTGCGCATGATCTAGGGGTAGTGCCTTTCTTGCTTTGAAGTTTGAAGGGCAAGTATTCTGTTGAAAATCAATCACAAAAGAATCAAACACAAGACATAGAATTTTTACATGGAAAAACTCTTGCGGGAAAAAACCACGGGCGCCAATCGGCGATCTTCACTATTTCAAAATTGAGTACAATGGCTAGGGTTTACAAATGAGGCACACCCTTTTACGTTGCATACAAGAGGTATTTATAGATAGAAGAAGCGTCTCGAGTCTAAACGGGATTTACCGAACATACGAGCCAAAGGCGTCCCTAAAGCCTAAAGAGAAATTCAGATCAATACTCAACAAACTCCACCTTGAGACGAATTCCCTCTTGAAGCAAAAGAATCATCACTGAACTCCTTTCAATAATAAATATCATCGGCGCCAAAAGTCTCTAGAACTCAAACTGTAACTCCAACCAAGCTTGAGCATAGCTCAAACTTAGTGGTAGGAATTGACTTTGTCATCGTATCAGTGGGATTATCATGAGTACTTATCTTGGATATTTTGATGTCACCTTGAGCAATAACATCTTGAATGTAATGATACCTCACATCAATGTGCTTTGTTTTTTCATGATACATCCGATTCTTTGTGAGGCAAATAGTACTTTGGCTGTCACAAAATAAGGTAACACAAGAAGTAGCCCCACTGAGCTCAGTGTACAAACCTCTCAACCAAGTAGATTCTTTACATGTTTCAGAAATAGCCATATATTCAGCTTCAATAGTTGAAAGTACAATAGTAGCCTGTAAACTTGCTTTCCAACTGACAACACAATCACCAATAGTGAAAAACATAACATGTGAGAGACCTCCTCTTATCTAAATCGCCAGCATAGTCAGAATCAACATAACCAATTAGTCCATCTCCAGATTTTTCAAACTGCAAACAAGTATTAGATGTACCACGCAAGTATCTAAAGTGAACAGCTTTCCAATGCTCTTTGCCAGGATTAGCCATGTATCTACTGATAACACTTAGTGCATGAGATAAATCAAGATGAGAACGGACCATGGCATACATAAAAGAACCAACTGCACTAGAATATGGGACTCTAGACATGTATTCAATATCATCATCTGACTCTGGACATAAAGCTGAAGATAATTTGAAATATGCAGCTAAAGGAGTACTCACGGGTTTTGCATCATGCATATTAAAGCGACGAAGGATCTTCTCAATATAACCTTGCTGACTAAGGTATAATTTACCACATTTCCTTGCTCTAATAATGTCCATACCAAGGATTTTCTTTGCTGCACCTAAATCCTTCATCTCAAATTCTTTACTCAAATGTGCCTTCAGTTTAGCTATTTCTGATTTGTCTTTTGCAGCAATTAACATATTATCAACATAAAGAAGCAAATATATAACTGAATCATTAACAATCTTCAAGCAAACGCAGCTATGATAATTAGACTGCTTAAAACCATGAGAAATCATGAATGAGTCAAATTTCTTGTACCATTGTCTAGGGGATTGTTTCAAGCCATAAAGTGATTTCTTTAATCTACAAACAATGTGTTCTTTTCCAGGAATAACAAATCCTTTAGGTTGGTCCATATAAATATCTTCCTCTAACTCTCCATGCAAGAATGTAGTTTTAACATCTAATTGCTCAAGTTCATAGTCATGCATGGCAACAATACTGAGTAGAGTGCAAATAGAACTGTGTTTCACAATAGGAGAAAACACATCATTGAAATCAATACCTGGAATCTGGCTATAACTTTTAGCAACCAACCTTACTTTATACCTTGTTGGATCTGTAGAAGCAATGCCTTCTTCTCTTTTGAAAATCCATTTACAACAGACAGTCTTCTTATCTTTAGGAAATTTTATTAAATCCCAAGTACCATTCTTTTCGTCCATCTCATCTTGCATAGCGGTCATCCAATTTTTGTAATCAGCAGAAGTAATAGCCTCAACATAATTAGAAGGTTCTGCATTACTTTCAATTTCTTCTGCAACACTTAAAGCACAAGAAGTAATATCACATTCTTCAATGAACCTTTTAGGTGGATTAATAGACCCTCTATGTATTCAGCACTAGTCAAGGATCGTGCTAGTGCACACAGTCTCAATATAGATGAAATATCATAATCATACACAACGGAATAATAAAAGTAATACAATTACATAATATAAAACTATTGAACGACCTTAAGGTCAACCTTACACTTGAGAGGCCTTGATGGCTTTAACTCCAAGTAGGTAAACAGCAGCGAAACAGAGAAACGTCGGTGACTCCCATCAATATGCCACAGGCAACTGACAAGGTTCAACTTCTAGATATTCGACTCCTCGTGGAACTTCTCCTTCGAAGTTGTAGTCATATTCTCATCTGATGATTTCGGTTGTTTGCAAGGGGTGAGTACACACAGTACTCAGCAAGTCATGCACAGAATGCAGATCTATTACTACATGCATGGCTTATTCCAAAGGAATGGCTGAATGGTTCTTTTGCAATAAAGTAGCATTCACAAATAATCATAGTAGAATGAAAAGCAGTAAAATAAATAATACCAATAATAAATTTCGCAATCATTCTCAATCAAAGCATTTCTCATCCTTAACCAATTTCCATATCACATTGTCCACATTCCCAACCTCATTTTTATCAAAATCTAACCCTTGACTGTAATCCTCGAGCATTGTCCAGTACCGCGGACATGGCTATTCGAATAGTTTTTTACACTCTGCAGAGGTTATACACTTTACCCACAAGATATAATCAACTTACCACGTCAGCCGTCAATCGCCATACAAGAGTATGCGAATGAGCGATCATAACAAAGCCTTTCCAATGTCCATCTAAACTCAGTACTACCCGCTAAGGTTTCAACACTGGTGGGACTGGTTACCACATCCAGGGCCCCCCTCTTGCGCCATGTGAGCCAACCCGTGCGAGGACTGGTTACCACTACCCGGGCCTCACACCACCAAAATAGTACTAAAGTTTAGAATCAACAAATTAATCAGCTAGGTCTGTCCCATTCCAGACTTGTGGTTGTATGAATGACTCAGTTCAAATTCTTGCAAGGTTAAGTCCTTAATTGACCAAGGCAAGACTTACATCAATACTCTCAAAATTTGGCACGAAGCCCTCGCATCACTCATCCCATTGCCACGAAGGCCCACCTGGCACGAAGCCATCTTGCCACTTGTCCCGATCCAAATCATTTCATCACCCAAGTTGATTATTGTGCAATACATGCCAACAACAACTCAACATCCATATGGAACCACACAGGCCTCCACATATCAACATCATCGTGTGGCAACACATCATACCATTTCAAAATACATTGCATATTCCATTAATCAATATTGACCTTTGTATTTCCAAAATGATGTCACTGACTTGTTGCAAGTCTAAACAAACTAATACGTTCTATCAAACCCAGGTTGGCAATTTATTAGCTACCAACTATTAATCAAGAATCCTAGGGTGACAAATGAATCATGACATACAAATAATAGAGACAAGGTGGCAATAACAAACAGGTTGATTATCTAATCCCAAATTAATTGAAATCAGTTTATTTCAAACTAGCATGCAATAATTTCAAATGAAGTAATTTTAAAACATGGGATCAATATGGTCAAAGCACAACTTGCCTGGCCCTTGCTATCTTTATTGTTCTTTACTCTTTATCTTTGACTCTGGATCTTTGATCTTCAATCTTTACTTTCTTGATCTTTAGCTTCTTTGAATGACTTACGGACAACGCGTCTAACGATAAAGAAACACAAATACAACACAACTCAAAAGACAATTCGAATAAACTCCAAATTAGGAATGGATAATAATGGATCACAATGGCTTAGATGAATTAAGAAACTTGAATAGATTAGATCAAAGATTAGACAAAAGAGAATGGGCTTTCAGAAAAATTCACCGAAAAGGAAAAGACTGATAACTGAGAGAGAAAGAATAGTATTCCAAAGAATATTTCTTTTGAAGTTATTATCTTGATTGGATAGACACTGACATATGGGCTCGATCTATAGACCGGGTCCATAAAGATATGTTAGTTCACGATGAACTAAGCTGATGTAAAAAGTTGACTCTTGTTGACTAAACAGATACATAATCAATCAAAAGAAAGGTAAACTGATGGATTAGATATGGGCACAAGGATATGACACATGGCCAATGGTCTAGTGACCAAGTCCACGAATGGATTCTGGGTTAATGGCAGATTAGATTTTCAGGGATAAGACAAGAACGGATGGAATCGACATTCAGGGTGATCCAATCTGGGGTTCAATCATACATCAATGAAGAGACTTGACAATAATAGGGCAATGACGATATGTAGTAAGACAGAGCACAAATATCTTACTACGGTGGACACAATGAGGGAAACCGCAATACCGGCAGCGCGGCTCACGATGAACTCAGTCCATCGAACCGGTCTTAAGTTAGGTTTTAGTCCGGCTTTGCAGATGATAGAAAGATAAAGCCAGACTCACAAGGAATGGGGTTAGATCACGATAGGACGATAGAAAGGATAATGGTATCGCGCTACGCTCTTGCTTGAATGCGCGCATACGATGATAGCGAAGCGAGAGCAAAGCGTTAACGGTGAAGCGTTAACGGCGGAACGTTAACGGAGGAACGTTAACGGCGAAACGTTAACGGCGAAGGCGAAGCGTTAACAGAACACTTATGAGATTACAAGGTGGCGACCATCAGTTGAAAGATAGGGCAGCGAGGTCATAACATGGCTCAAGTTTGATTTGAGATCTGCGGGGTACACATATCATAACATAACAACAAATTGGACCAAAGGTTAAGTTCGGGTTTGAGCGAAACGATTCAAGGATAGATACACTTGACACAGGGTAGAACGGTAGGGTTAGCTCTGCGATTAAAGGTTACCAAGGATGGCAAACCGAAACGCGCACCGATACGAAGAACTAGGCCAAAAGACGACGGGTAGATTCTAGAACATGGCTTTGACAGCAACCGGAGATCAAATGAACTTCACCGATGGGCAAAACAGAGAATAATGATCTACTGGATACAATGACATAGCTATGACAAACCAAAATGGTTGGCGGCACAAGACGACGCGCAGCGGTGGCAAAAAGGCGACGGGTAATGAATATTAAAATTTTCGGAGGATGGAACAGCAAAGGGAAAGTGAGTACCACGTAGAACGTGGTGACACGAACTCAACGGTATAGCCGGATTTGGAAGCACCCCAATGGACAGATCACAAACTGTTGACGAACGGCTACCGGAGCCAATAGATCAAATGTTCATAACTATTAAAATAATAGATGAAACCTAACCAAATTTTACAGAGAGCTATCTGGGATCATTTGGCACAATATGACGTGAACGGATCTGAGTTTTACATTCTGGATCAACGGGGAACGCGCGACGAAGTTTTCTGCCATTTGAACGCAGTCTGCTCGAGGAAGATTGATTTTTCTGTGCAAATCCCGCAGGCAAAACCTTGAGTTAGGGTGAGCACCGTGTAGAGGACATCAATAAGAGTCTACAGTAAAAATTTTACGGTCAAATTCGCTAAAACAATGGAGAATGGGCGACGACAAGATCTGAGATTGGAACGGCCATAACTTTTGATTCCATGGACGAAATTGCACCAAATTTGGAGGGGAGACAGATGGTACCATGGGGCACGAGGTGACATGGTTGGATCTCAGAAATACTCAGCCATCCAGCGAGGAACGCGATGCCAAAACTGGCCGACGAGAGGGGCGCCCGGGAGATGAAAAGACTTCGGTTTTGGAACTTGGGGAGGTGCTTTGGAGGTGGGAGGACGTGCTCTGGACTTTATGGGGCAGGTGAGGGGTCATGGCACCCTTGAATAAGCTTGGGAAGTTGAACCAATCAAGAAAACTTGAAGAAAAACCAAGATTGGACCCAAAAACAGCACGGATCAAACACCTGGCGTGTAATGAACAGTAACAGGCCGGCCCAGGACTGTTCATAGCCTTTTTCCAACAATTTTCCAATAAAAATAATTTTGGCAATTCAATTAATTCATTTGAGGCAATAAAAATACCAGAAAAATTCTAGAAAAATCCTAGAAAATATTTTGGGACATTTTGGAACTCAAATAAAATATTTTTGGAAGAACTTTATTTACTCTTTTGAAATATTTAATTACTTTAAGTAAAAGGCTTAGTTTAAATTAATTCCGAATAATACCAAATAAATTCCAACAATTCTAAAACAAAATACAAAAAAAAATCCTAGAAGCACAAGGAACCCAAATAAAACTGAATTTCTTTTAATTGAAGTTTATGTTAGTCAAATTAAATTGTTTTGACTTTAGAAAATTCCAGTTTAAGCTTTATTTAAGCGAGAAAAACAGCGAAAATTTTTGGGAAGCTAATCTTCACCAAAGATTTTTAAAAACCTAAATTTTGGGATGTTACATAAGGCCAAGCCTTTCTAGAATAATCATCAATAATTGTTAACATGTAACGAGCACCTCCAAAAGAAGTTTTACGATATGGCCTCCATAAATCAGAATGCACATAATCAAGAATACCTTTTGTAGTAGGAACAGAAGTGTTAAATTTAACCCTTCTATGCTTACCAAATATGTAATGCTCACAGAAATCCAATTTTCCACCATTGTATCCATCAAGAAGTCCTCTTTTACTTAGTACTGTCAAACCCTGATCACTCATATGTCCAAGACGCATGTGCCAAAGATTAGTAAATTAGGTAATGAGTGTGAAGAAACAAAAGCATCACCTGTAATTGTAGTGCCTTGTAGACGATATAAATTGGCAGATTTCTAATCTCCTTTCATAACAATAAGAGAACCTTTTGATACCTTTAAAATTCCATTACCACCAGAATACTTATATCCTTTAGAGTCAAGAGTACTCAAAGAAATGAGATTCCTTGTCATACTTGGAACATGCCTCACATCTGTCAAAGTTCTGATAATGCCATCATGCATCTTGATTTGAACTAATCCAATGCCAACAATATGACGTGGAGAATCATCACCCATCCTAACAGAACCAACATCTTTAACGGACTCATAAGTGATGAACCAATCTCTATTAATGCATATATGAAAAGAAGTAGCTGAATTAATAATCCATTCATCACCACTACTCGCACATCCAGCAAAAGCAACAAGAATCTCACCATCAGGACTACTATCAGCAGAAGCAACAAAAACTTTACCTTCCTCATCAGTTTTACCTTTCTGCTTGTAGGTGCCATTTCTTTTTTCTTTGTTTTTTAACTTGGAACATTCAAATATGTCATGATTATTTTTCTTGCAGCACCTACAAAATTTTTCTTTACCTCTTGACTTAGAACGACCCCTATAACTGCTCGAATTTTTGCCCCTATATCTATTATTTAATTTCTTTTCTTTTGTTCGTCCACGAACAGACAAAGCTTCACCATGTGAACTGGAACTTTCAGAAGACACCATTAATTTCATCTTTTCTTTTGCATGTAAGTCCTCACAAATTTCAGCAACAGTTAATGTGTCACGGCTATATGCAATAGTGTCTCTAAAATTTGAAAATGATGGAGACAGGGAACACAAAAGAATAAGGCCTAAATCCTCATTATCAAATTTTACTTCCATGGATTCAAGATCAGACACAATCTCCTTGAAAGCCGATAGGTGATTCAACACGGAACCACCGTCTTGCAATTTGTGCGAAAATAATTTCATCTTCACATGCATTTTGCTAGTAAGGTCCTTGGACATGCAAATTGATTCCAACTTTAACCATAAAGCAGCTGCAAATTTCTCTTGCAAAACCTCTTGCAAAATATTATTTGATAAATGAAAATGAATTTGAGATAAAGCCTTACGGTCATTTCTTTTTTCCTCATCAGTCCAGATTTTTTGATCTTTATTTCTGAATTTGTCAAGCGCATCATCCAGATTAGTATGCGCAAGAATAGCTCTCATTTTGACTTGCCATAATGAAAACTTGGTATCACGATCTAGCAGTGGAATGTCATATTTCAATGAGGCCATAATACAAAGAAATATTCTTAAGTGCTCGAACAGAAAATTTTGACTGAAAAATGAGCTTTTGCAGAGCTCCTGATACTCTAGCTAGGTGCACGTAGCAAAAACAATGAATATCTTGCAAAATTCTCGGGTCTTGTGACAAAAATTCTCCGGAGAAATAAAAGCTAAAACACCTGAACCTGATCTGAAACCGATCTCTGGAGCCGGACCCGAACCAAAAGAACGAATGGACATTCCAACCCAATTTGAAGTCTGAACTAAAACGAGTCCTTCACGAGGCTTCTCGAGCAAAAAGGATGGCTTTTGTGTTTGATCTTCACGTGCAGGGACGTCGATTACCGGCCACGCATAGAGAGGTGGGCTATCTCGACGCTAGCATGATCGACCGAAAGGAGCGTGGGCCGGCGCCGGTGGAGACTCGGTCGGCTGGGGTCGCCGCGCAGACGACGCAAGGCGGCCGAGCGCGGATTGAGGTCAACCGATGGGAGGCCAACTCGAGCCGAAGGCCGAGCAGATTGGGCGCCGGTGGTTGCACCGTGAGGCAGAGGCCGACGCGCGTGAAGAAGACAGCGGGCCGACGAAACCCGATGCGACGGAGTGGCGCGACGGACGATGGCGGCACTCCAGCGACGATCAGCGTCGGTGCGAGCGGAAGTAGACCGTGCGACCGCGGCGGCGACAGAAAGAATTTCGGGCAACCGCGGTGGCGACGAAGAAGACGTAGATCGCGCCGGTGCCAGGCGCGAAGCGCGAGACGGCGAGCGCGCCATCGAACAGGCCGAAGGGTAGGCGGATGGCGGCGACACGTCGGGAGGCGGCACGTCTGGTTGAGGCGGCGCTGTAACACCCCGGCACCAAACGCACCGCGACTGCTACCAAAACCCTAAATAACAAACGACACCTCTACGAAAAAGATTGAAACTGAATTCAATCTCTAAACTCCTAAATCGGCTTAAAACTAAGTCACCGAAATTTACAAAATTTCGACATGACCTCTCTAGAACAGAGGGCATCCACTCAGCAGACAAAAGAACAATAGCAGTTATATGATATCATTCTAACAGGTCCTTAGATAATCAATCACATTTTCACTCAGCAATTAACCAACTACGCCATGCCGATCAACACAATACAATCGCATTTATTACAACCATTTTTAACGAATCAATTAACTGGGTTGTTGGTGACCGAAGTCATGCACGTGCTCTACTCTCATCCCGACGAGTCACCTTCAAGGTACCTAAAACAGGAAGTAAACAAGCGTGAGTCCAAGACTCAGCAAAGTGCAACAAGTAGGAAAAGTGATGAATTAGACTAAAATATAGCTACTTCAAGACATAAGGTAACAATTCCTTTAATTGACATTCGTAAATAAATGAAAGCAGTTGAATTCATAAAAGCTCCCAAAACATAAGAGCACGATTACTCCATCATTTAACATAACCATTACTTAACTGAAAACATCCAGTAACAGGAGCAGTAATTGACTTCACTTACCGCAACCAACTCGAAAACGTAACAAAACTTACCTATGCCTCAACAATCATTTCTGGATGAGCCCACGACTCAATCCTCAACCTGTTCTTTCCATTTTCATCCAATAACATGTATCAATTACAACACACAATGCAATGAAATGTTTTATGCTTTCATGCTCAACATGAAACCTTTTTGCCTATATCGAGCAAAGTGTATTGCAACGAAACAAGAAAACGACATACAACATACATGTAAATAGCCTTCATAAACTAAACCATGCGAAGAACAATCCATACAAATTCTTTGATCACAATCTCAATTAGGCATTCTCATTCCCATCCATGTAATGCATCATGCAATGCTCATTTCATGCTCCTTTTATTAGCACATACCGGTATTGCCGAGTGCACACCCGTCGGTATGCACCCTCACTCCCTTCCATCCCGTGGTGGGGCCTACTCTTACTGACTCGCTTCCATTCACATCTGTGGATGGGACAACGAGGTAGGACTTTTGTACTCACTACGTGTGAGTACAGAGGCCCACATCAACATGGGATGCCTCTTTTGTAATGAATACACATATGTAAATGATGCTTATAAATAATTCATACACGGTATCGAAATCATTTGCTCAAGACCTGTGACAAAAACATAAGCATAAGCACAACACGGTTCGATCTCATCATTAGTAGTGGGAACACCCCAAAACCAATTATTACTAACATATCATCACAATTGTTACTTTCATAGCCACAATATGCATTCTCATGAAATGAACAATTCTAGTATTTCTCATAGACACAAATCTTCATTTCCAATAGCATAATATGAAAACTCTTCTAGATATTACTCATACACACAATATAAAATTTTCATGCTTAGAATATATGTAATGAACTCAATCTATTAACATTCGAAAGGATGCGCCTGCATCCCTTCCCTCAACATTTCATTATAAGAGATTTCATTCTATGATCCATTCTTTAGCTATACTCATAACACGATTATCATTTGCGTTTGCATGAACATTAACCTATTTCTTAATGTAAACCGCAGCATACACATACACATACTACAAGAAATTATTCATCTCATTTCCCCTAATAGCAGTATAAGGGTTGCACTTGCCTTTACCGACGCGCGAGGCAACTCAGGGTTGAGGTCACCCCCGAAGACACTCTCCCTGAAAAACAACGTTGCGCACAAGAAACAATTAAAAACCGACTCAAAACAACATTACTTAACCCACTCTCAAAACCCGAAAAACAGAAATATGTCCAACTGGGACAGCAGCGACCCAACGAGCAAAACTTTTGATTCGCTTAACCAAATGGAGTGAACTCAACTCCTAATCAACCATAAGAGGATGACCTACAGCTATCACAAAGCCAAACATGCGGGAGATACCTCGAGGACCTCCAAATCGAACACTAAACCCCAACCGAAAGGTGGAGCACGCTGCAGATTTCCAAATTCAGCACCGAGACTTCTAAATAGCGTAATTTTTTATTGGCTCAACGGATTTTCGTGTTCTTATACTCGAAACGACCACAAGGGAATAAACAACAAGAATAACATAGCCATTCCCTTGGACACAGCACTAGCTGTTCCCAGATCGATGATGAACAGAGGATACCGACCACTCGGCTCATTCTGGACAGCCCTGAGTAAAACAGTCATAACTTTTAAACGGATGAACGAAACTTAGTGATTTCGGTCTCTATTGAAAGTTAATTCAATTATCTACAACTTTAGTTATAGCCAAACCCTAGGAAATGCTTGCAGAATTTTCGAATGGCAATTCTAACCGAGGACAGAAATCTGCCCGAACAGAAAATTCCCCAATCGCTCTAGTCTCTCCATTCCCCAACCTCCAACCTCTCAAAATCATGAATCCTAGCTAAGCAATAGGACAAACACCTTGCATGCAAGCCTTAAAATCCCCAAATCCTAGGGTTTTTACCTCAGATCTTTTACTCAAGAAGGAAAGGGAGGTGGGGGAGAGGCCGCTGTAGCTACTCCTGCTGTTGATGCTCTGCCACAGCAATGCTTTGCTACTTGTTGGTGATGCTTCATTTGCAGGGGGAGGTGAACCGAGCCAGGAGGGAGCCCAGGGGCAGCGCCGGGAGGAGCACAGCCGGCGCCAGGAGGGAGCAGCAGGGGGTGGCTCGGTCTGGAGATGGGCGCACAAAGGGGGAGGGAGGCGGCTGGGGGGGGCAAGGCGCTAGGAGCTTTGGCTAGGGGAGCTTCGGCTAGGTGCTGGAGTAGGGAGGGGAAAAGCTAGAGGCGCAGGAGCTCTGCTAGTTGGGGAAAAAATACTGCCTCCAAGATTCTTAGCCACACAATAGAAGAGAGAGAGAGAGATTAGGTGAGGGAGGGGAAATTCCTAAAAACCCCTCCAAACCAAAGTCTATCTTTTAACCAATAGCGCGAACCAAATAAAATTTCACTTCTTGGCGCGAAACGACAACTGACAAGAAAATACAACTTACCGCCAAACAATACGGCTCAAAAGATACTTCGACCGAAAAACTAGCGCAACATCCAAAACCTTTACTAAAAGCTTCGAAAACGCGACAATAAATATTTTCTCCCAAATACAAATCCCTGAATCACGAAGGTGGAATCATTACCGGCCGAAAACCCTAGCAAAAGAGATTTGCGGCATTACACTCTTCCCCCCCTTTAACAGAATTCGACCTTGAATTCTGACCACCACAAGAACTCCAACAAGAACAACGGGAACCGACTGCTAAAGCGAAAACATCCAAAAAGAACAAAGTTGCGAACTTCCCACGCACGAGACTCCAAAACTCGAGTCGCCTCCTGTCCGCTTGAGAATTCACATCTCCCACACACAGACGCTATTAGACCCGAGCAGATAGCCAAATTTCCCAAATCATACCACTGACCACCGACTCATGATAATACGATTAACACAAGCCACAACACTCTATTAAGCACATCCCTGAATTCTATTCGATTGAACAGTTGGGGTTCTAAACCCAACTCCCCTAGGAACAAAGGAAACCCTGATTCACATTTCTCCTCAATAGTTAACCTTTATAGCCACATAACCGTTATCAAGCTACTTCATCAAACGAGTTTGCCCACCCTAACATAGTTATACCACGGGTCGCCTAGCTTGAACCACGGAGCCCCACATGGCTTTTCAATCCAACAAGCTTCTAACCAAATCCGAATATACCACTAGTTCTAACCACTTAACACCGGAATCCTCGAGGAAATCAAATCACAACTTTTATCTTTTCAATAGTTGCCCTTGGAAAACAACAGGATCAAGAATCATTATTTACTATCGAAATGATTAGCCCCACAGGGCATCAATCAAATTCCTTCACAACACAAAAACGTACTTGACCTTCTTTCAAACTTGTCTCCTACAACGATTCAACCGCTCAAGGAAAAGGTTCACAACTGAATCATCCATTTCCGACTGACCCACATTGAGTCTAACCCTTGAAACCAAGGGTTCCGACAAACTTAAGGAAATAAAGCATTTAATGACTGATTCCACCCAGGAAACCAAGGTTTCCAACACATTTGCACCAAGGCATTCGCCGATCAATTCCAAACAGTCCACCAACAAAATAATCACACACGACCAAAAAAACAACAAAATCAATTGATCCTCCCACAAAGAATTTGGATCAGAAAATGCCACACCTTTCAATACTCTCCACCCTGAATCCAATTACGGTCAACACCTAATCCACATTAGACCCTCCATTAAAACCAATTCATACTTGGTTCTCTTGCTGCGTTGGTTTTTGCCTAAAGAATTAAAGCAACGAGCATACTCAAGCAAGGAACCACAGCTAAATATTTTATTTTCTCACACTAGAAAGCAAAGAGAATCTCGATTCTCTTACAAAGCGGACCACTTTCCTCAACTTGAAATCAATGCAATAAAATGCACAACTAGGAAAAACTCAACTGAGAAGAGGAACTTCACAAGCAGACACAAAATCGAAGAGAACTCCATTCCCTTAACAGCATAAACCACTTCCACACCTTGAGCCCCAAGGTGGAAAGTTTCACAACAACGAAATACTCGATTAAAAAGCAACACAACACACTAATCCCAAAACCAACATTTCGGGAATAGCAAAACGATCCTGAAATCCAATATTTTCCATTACATCTATTTATTTCCTTTAAATGGCAAGTCCAAAGACTATCATCATACTAATCCATAAGTATGCATCCTTTCTTCCTCATTATCTTTCATCCACTAACTCCACCATTATCTTTCATCATATGGCAATTTCAATTGTATACCAAAGAAAATGCCTTAAACAAAAGGCAACCTCCCAACTAATTACACCGACAACCCAATTCCAAAGGTAATTAAACCTAAGTTCATCCTACATCCCATTATCTCTCAAAAAAATTCTTGCACCTTTAACAATAAAGGTTTCAATGTTCACACTTAGCACCTTTGGGAAACCCCAACAAGACTTAGCAAGAATTTTATAACCACTCTTCCTTGGATCACTTTCTCCAGTAATTATCCTTTCGACTAATTACATCCGCGTTCAAGAATGTCATCACCAACATTAACAATTCTCCCCATCAACTCTTCAAAGAAAAGCAGGTTGAAATTTTATCCCAATTAACCTACCACCCAAAATTCCTATTCGTCAACCATATGACGAACACAAAGATCAACTATCTAAGTTTACAATGATTTAAACAATTGAATCCCATCAACTTAATTAACAAGTTCCTCAACCAAACTTGTTATTACCTCTTTGACACAATCATTTATAACCTTACGCAAACACTATCTCCAGATCTCCACTTATAACCGTGGATCACCATGACCCGCAAACTACTTCTTGCCATCTATCCAATTAGGGTCGACCACCTTAACCCAACAACACAAACATTCTACCAATCCTCTGTAACGTCCCAAAATTGGCTTAAATTTAATTTTTAGAGTTATTTAAATTTTTGTGAACTAATTAAAAGTTATTTGCATCCAATTGAATTTATCTGGATTTTTGGGAATTATTTGGATTTAATTGCAATTAATTTAGATTATCCTTCTTTTGAATAATTAAATATCAGAAAAGGTAATTATCAAAAATAAATGAAAATATTTTATTTAGGCTCAAAATGCTCTGAAATATTTTTTGGAATTTTTCTAGAATTTTTTAGGTATTTTTAGTGCCCTAATTAATCGCTTTGAATTTCTATAATTATTTTTATGGGCAAAACACGAAAATAGCCTTGCTATGATGTCGGTAGGGCGGGCCCAAGATCGCGTGCCTTGACCAAACCCTAGCGCCGCCCACCCCGGTTCGTTCGATCCCGATCGGATGGTCGCAGTGGGGCCGCGTCGCTCGTAGCACGTGAGGCGTTGGATCACGTTAAGCGACCGTTAGGATGTCGACGCGTGGCACATCTTCGCCGAACCGTTATTCAATCTGCGCCGTTGGATCGTGATCGAATGGTGCGATGTGACCGTCAGCGATCTTGGGAGAAACACCGCCATGCGCCGCCGTGAGGGTGTCGAGGATCATGTCAGAGATTTTGCGCGCATTCCAAGACTCTCCCGAACAGGTGATATACCCCAGTGCACGCGTGACTTCCTTCCGCTCATTTTGCCCCTTCTCTCGCGCTCTGCCATCCACCGTAGACCTCGCCCGAGCTCGCCGTAGTAGCTACTCTCCTCCGCCTCGGTTTTCTTCGCGTTTCGCCGCCGTCCGTCGCTCTCCGCCGCAGCTGAGGCCTTCACCAAGTTCGCCGTGTCCCACCGCCTCGACTAGACCACTTCTTTATGCCGGAGAAGCCTCGAAGCGCCTCAAGCCGCGCCATCTTCCCCGAGTCCGGCGACAAGCGCCGCTGCCTCTTCTTCGGAGCTTCGCAACTCGCCTCAACCATCGGATTCCCATCGCACGCTCAAGGTGAGGACACATGTTCATTTCTTTGATTTAAGGCTGAAACGGTATTAGTAGATCTTGGACGTTAGATCTTAATCGTGCGGTTCTGGTCGAGCCACGTAGGCTAGTGAATAGTAAACTCTCGGGGTAATGATAGCCGTCGGATCTCCATCGCACGTCTGAGGTAGCGCCACATTTCCTTCCGTAGATTCACGTTTAAATACTCATCGGTAGATCTTGGCCGTAGGTCTTTAATCCAACTGCCCCCATTGCGCCGCGTAGACTTGGTAGCAGTAAACCGTGTGGGTAACCGCCGCCATTGGATTTTGATCCGACCGCGCCGGTGCGTCCACGTAGGTGCGGTGAATAGTAAACCATGCGGGTAACCGTAGCCGTTGATCTCCAATCCTACCGCCACCGTCATGCCACGTAGCAGCGCGAGGGAAGCCGTTGCCGTATACCGACCGTTGGATCTGAATCCAACGGCCGGGAAAAATTGTGTACGCGTGGCTTGATGCTTGCTCGCCACGTGTCAGCTTCTGATTGGATCAAGCACTGTTCACCAGGGCCCACTTGTCAGTGTGCTCACCCCCGGGTGTGCTGACGTCAGCATGATGTCATCTGGGGCCCATTTGTCAGTGATCGAGGGTGACGTGGATGTTTCTGGTGCTGACATGTGTCGCCGAGAGGGATTAAGCCGGATTTCCAGTGGAAAAACAAATCATTTAATTCGGTTATTTCTTTATTTGAATTTTAGAAACTTGCAAATGCTATAACTTTTGCGTCTTAACTCAGAATTGGGTGATTCCAGTTCCTAAAAATTTTTAAAAATGTGAAAAATTTATTGGTTATTTTTATTTTATTTTTGGTAATAATCTTGCTATCTGTTTAGTATATTTATTGTGTGCACGTTTGTACCGATTAGACTCGAGTTCTTAAGTCGTTGGAGAAGATTTCGGAGAACCGTCATAAGAGCTAGATCAGAATCAACTGCTGTTTGAAGGCAAGTCATGCTTTGACCATATTGCCCCTAGATTTTTAAAATGTATTTCCATTCAAACTATGCATGTTATGTTAATTAAGAAATGGCATTGCTTAATCTTGGGTAGTTTAGATAATACCCCTACTTTGTTAATGCCACCTTGTTAATATTAATTGTATGCCCTGAAATCCTTGTTAATGAACCTAAGATATTCACTTGAGTTGGTTGCTATTATAAAGCCAACATGGGAGGCTAGACCGTGATTAGTCGCTTAGCCTGTTGGTATACGTTGAATGACTTTCAAATCGCAAAAACAATACTGACTAAACAATTATGGAACACATTTTGGAAAAATGCGATGATGTCATGAAATGGAATTGAGGGTAGCGACCTGTGTGGTTCTACTCATGCAGTGAAGTGGGCATTGGCATGTGTTGCATAAATGCAAACCCGGGGTGGGAAATGTTTTGGACCGGGGCAAGTGGCGAGAGGGCTTCGTGCCAGGTGGGCCTGTGTGGCAACGGGATGTATGAAAGATTGTGAAGGCTGTGTGCCGAGAAGCATAAACTGGATGTCTTGCTCGGGACAGTTAAGGACTTCACCTTGCGAGCCTTTGACCTGAGTCTCTCGTACAACCACTTGTCTGGAATGGGACGGACCTAGTTTAGTAGGTCTCTAATATCTTTCCTTTGACACCTCGGGGTGACAGTTACATGAAAATGTAATCAGATGGGGAGCGTACTCGTGCTCTGACCGGTACCCATCTAACGGTATTCGCTCTGTTCTAAACTTGACTCTGTGTGAGGGAAGTGTTAGAAAGGCAATCGAGAGGTTCATCGGTTAAGTGTTAGTCTCCGAAAGACTTTGTTGCAATCAATCACTGTGTGGTGAGCGATCAGATCTGTGGGTAAAGTGTACAGCCTCTGCAGAGTGTGTGTTAAATCTATTAGAATAGCCGCGTCCGCGGTATTGGACAATGCTCGGGGATTACAGTTAAGGGTTAGATTTTGAAAATAAAAGGGGTGGCTGTGTGCCAAAGACTGATGAATCAAGCTAGGGCTGTGTGCCAAACTCTGGGAAAAAGAATTGAGAAATTAATTATTACTAATATTGGTCTTACCGCTTTTAATCTAATAGGATTACCTGTTAAAAAGAAATGCTGTTTATGCAAAATAACCATTTAAACCTTTCCTTTGGACTAAGCCATGCATGTAGTAATAGAACTGCATTGTGCGTGACTTGTTGAGTATGTTGTATACTCACCCTTGCTTCACCAACAAAAACCTCAGAAGAAGAAGCTGTGCCAGCTTGGGAGGAGGAGTTCACCGAAGGTCAGGAGGATTAGGGTTGAGCCGCACTCAGTTGCCTGTGGTTATGAAGGGTTTTCATTATCGTGCTTTTGCTTCCGCTACTGAACTTATGCCCTGTTGTTATTTATCGCCCTGCGTGGCGAGTTAATGTAAGGCGACCATAAGGTCATGTAACTCGATTATATTTATGCTTGAAGTACTTTATTATTGACTCCGCTGTGTATGATTATGGTACTTCAACCTGTTTATCCTGTGTGTACTAGCGTGATCCTGGACTAGTACCGAATACACAGAGGGTCCGGATTTGCAGATTCGGGGCCCGACATCCTCTGTGGGAAGATCTTCAATCGACCTACAACGTACTCTAACTGTCGAATTTTCCCTTCCAGAAAAGCCAACTAAAACTTCCAAAGAAGCTCGACTCTCAAAAGACTTCGAAAATAACAGGACTTAAGCCTGGTCATTCAACAGATCCCCAAACCAATCATCAAACTCCAAAATTCCACAAAGGAAAGGAGTTACACAAATCAATTCATGGAAAGGAAAAGCGAACCAATCGAATAACACTTTCCCTTTAAAGCCCCCAAATCCAACACTTCAACTCGGAGAACAACAACACGAAGAAATCCATGTCTTTCCCCGCCAACAACCAATGGGGCGCAACACCAAACCCCTCTTCTTTGACTTAAACCCAAAAAGACCAAATAAGTCAAAGCCCAGAAAACTTACTCCACAAAGGCAACCAAAAAGAGGTGCAAAACAATACTCTTCACTTTACCGCACGACAAGATTCAACCCTTGTCATGACCACAAACTCCAAAACACAAATAAATCACAAAGCTCCCATGACAAAAGAGAGTCACCAAAATGAGTTTCTCAGCCACGAAAAACAAGAAATCGATTACTCTCCGATTTACGGCAAAGGAATTAGAACTATCCTCACCCAGGATTATAGATCCTCCGGTGCTGACTCTCAATTGCCACACTGACCAATGAGGCCTCAACACGGCCCAAACGAACAAACCAAATTCTTCGGCACAAAAGAATCCCAAAAGATCCCACTAGTCAAACCAATAACTTCATAAACTTAGCAATAATATATGCTATCAAGCCTTAACAAGACTAACATAAAACATAGTATAATAACAAAATAAGCATTGCAGCACAACGCGACGATAACCCATCCCTTTCCTATTGTGCATCAAAGTGTGTCAAGTTTTAAATTAATTAACCATTCAACCTCAAGTTTTAAAGTTGTGCCCTAGGGCCATATTTTAAAGGTTCAACCTAAACCATGTTTCTACTTTCATACAGCAAAATTTTAATTCATTCTAGAATTACTCACTACATTCAAGCACCACGGACCTGAAGCCCACTCTGATACCAACTGTAACACCCCAGTGCCAAACGCACCGCGACTTCTACCAAAACCCTAAATAACGAATGACACCTCTACGAAAAAGATTAAAACTGAATTCAATCTCTAAACTCTTAAACCGGCTTAAAACTAAGTCACCGAAATTTACAAAATTTCGGCATGACCTCTCTAGAACAGAGGGCATCCACTCAGCAAACAAAAGAACAATAACAGTTATATGATATCATTCTAACAGGTCCTTAGATAATCAATCACATTTTCACTCGGCAATTAACCAACTACGCCACGCCGATCAACACAACACAATACAATCGCATTTATTACAACCATTTTTAATGAATCAATTAACTGGGTTGTTGGTGACCGAAGTCGTGCACGTGCTCTACTCCCATCCCGGCGAGTTAGCTTCAAGGTACCTAAAACAGGAAGCAAACAAGCGTGAGTCCAAGACTAAGCAAAGTGCAACAAGTAGGAAAAGTGATGAATTAGACTAAAATATAGCTACTTCAGGACATAAGGTAACAATTCCTTTAATTGACATTCGTAAATAAATGAAAGCAGTTGAATTCATAAAAGCTCCCAAAACATAAGAGCACGATTACTCCATCATTTAACATAACTATTACTTAACTGAAAACATCCAGTAACAGGAGCAGTAATTGACTTCACTTACCGCAACCAACTCGAAAACGTAACAAAACTTACCTATGCCTCAACAATCATTTCTGGATGAGCCCACGACTCAATCCTCAACCTGTTCTTTCCATTTTCATCCATTAACATGTATCAATTACAACACACAATGCAATGAAATGTTTTATGCTTTCATGCTCAACATGCAACCTTTTTGCCTATACCGAACAAAGTGTATTGCAACGAAACAAGAAAACGATATACAACATACATGTAAATAGCCTTCATAAACTAAACCATGCGAAGAACAATCCATACAAATTCTTTGATCACAATCTCAATTCGGCATTCTCATTCCCATCCATGTAATGCATCATGCAATGCTCATTTCATGCTCCTTTTATTAGCACATACCGGTATTGCCGAGTGCACACCCGTCGGTGTGCACCCTCACTCTCTTACATCCCGTGGGGAGGCCTACTCTTACTGACTCGCTCCAATTCACATCTGTGGATGGGACTACGAGGTAGAACTTTTATACTCACTACGTGTGAGTATAGAGGCCCACATCAACATGGGACGCCTCTTCTGTAATGAATGCACATATGCAAATGATGCTTATAAATAATTCATACACGGTATCGAAATCATTTGCTCTGCACTGTGACCAAAAACATAAGCATAAGCACAACACGGTTCCAGTCTCATCATTAGTAGTGGGGAACACCCCAAAACCAATTATTACTAACATATCATCGCAATTGTTACTTTCATAGCCACAATATGCATTCTCATGAAATGAACAATTCTAGTATTTCTCATAGACACAAATCTTCATTTCCAATAGCATAATACGAACACTCTTCTAGATATTACTCATACACACAATATAAAATTTTCATGCTTAGAATATATGCAATGAACTCAATCTATTAACATTCGAATGGATGCGCCTGCTTCCCTTCCCTCAACATTTCATTATAAGAGATTTCATTCTACGATCCATTCTTTAGCTATACTCATAACACGATTATCATTTACGTTTGCATGAGCATTAACCTAATTCTTAATGTAAACCGCAGCATACACATACGCATACTACAAGCAAGCATTCACCTCATTTCCCCTAATAGCAGTATAAGGGTTGCACTTGCCTTTACCGATGCGCGAGGCAACTCAGGGTTGAGGTCACCCCCGAAGATACTCTCCCTGAAAAACAACGTTATGCACAAGAAACAATTAAAACCGACTCAAAACAACATTACTTAACCCGTCTCAAAACCCGAAAAAAAAATATGTCCAATCAGGGACAGAAATGACCAACGAAAGCAAAACTTTTGATTAAGCTAACCAAATGGAGTGAATTCAACTCCTAATCAACCATAAGAGGATGACCTAAAGCCATCACAAAGCCAAACACGCGGCAGATACCTCGAGGACCTCCAAATCGAACACTAAACCCCAACCGAAAGGTGGAGCACGCTGCAGATTTCCAAATTCAGCACCGAGACTTCTAAATAGCCTAACTTTTGATTGGCTCAACGGATTTTCGTGTTCTATACTCGAAACGACCACAAGGGAATAAACTACAAGAATAACATAGCCATTCCCTTGGACACAGCACCAGATGTTCCCAGATCGATGATGAACAGAGAATACCGACCAATCGGCTCATTCTGGACAGCCCTGAGTAAAACAGTCATAACTTTTAGACGGATGAATGAAACTTAGTGATTTCGGTCTCTATTGAAAGGTAATTCAATTTTCTACAACTTTCATTATAGCCAAATCCCCAGGAAATGCTTGCAGAATTTTTGAATGGCAATTCTAACCGAGGACAGAAATCTGCCCGAACGGAAAATTCCCCAATCGCTCTAGTCTCTCCATTCCCCAACCTCCAATCTCTCAAAATCATAAATCCTAGCTAAGCAATAGCACAAACATCTTGCATGCAAGCCTTAAAATCCCCAAAACCTAGGGTTTTTACCTCAGATCTTTTACTCAAGAAGGAAAGGGAGGTGGGGGAGAGGCCGCTGCAGCTGCTCCTGCTGTTGATGCTCCTGCCGGCTACAGCTGCTGCTACTTGCTGGTGATGCTTCATCTGCAGGGGGAGGTGAACCGAGCCAGGAGGGAGCCCAGGGGCAGCGTCGGGAGGAGCACAGCCGGCGCCAGGAGGGAGCAGCAGGGGGTGGCTCGGTCTGGAGATGGGCGCACAAAGGGGGAGGGAGGCAGCTGGGGGGGGGGGCAAGGCGCTAGGAGCTTTGGCCAGGGGAGCTTCGGCCAGGTGCTGGAGTCGAGAGGGGAAAAGCTAGAGGCGCAGGAGCTCTGCTGGTTGGGGAAAAAATACTGCCTCCAAGATTCTTAGCCACACAATAGGAGAGAGAGAGAGATTAGGTGTGGGAGGGGAAATTCCTAAAAACCCCTCCAAACCAAAGTCCATCTTTTAACCAATAGCGCGGACCAAATAAAATTTCACTTCTTGGCGCGAAACGACAACTGACAAGAAAATACAACTTACCGCCAAAGAATACGGCTCAAAAGATACTTCGACCGAAAAACTAGCACAACATCCAAAACCTTTACTAAAAGCTTCGAAAACGCGATAATAAATATTTTGTCCCAAATACAAATCCCTAAATCACGAAGGTGGAATCATTACCAGCCGAAAACCCTAGCAAAAGAGATTTGCGGCATTACAGTCTTGACGAAAATGGATTGGATCTGGTTGTAGAAGATGAACAGTCGCCGAGAACTGAGACTAGGGTGAAAACAGGACAGGAAATATCCGCCCGATCCGATCCCGAATCCATTTAAAATCCGTACCAATGTTATCCGTATCCGGAAAATTCGATGTAATATGGGTTAGGATATGGGAAGAGCAATATCCGACCCGATATTCGGTAAATATCCGACCCGATATCCGGATAAAATCAGTTATTCTTCCATTAATTTGGTTCATTATTGGATAGATAGAATAGTTGTTTGATATTGGCACTAAAAAACACTACTTTGTTATTAAGCGTGAACTTCAACAAATTTATCAACAAACAAATAGAGTGATGACATAATGCTTTTACCTAAATTAATTTGTTCAACTTATTTGATAAACTTCTTTTCCATTCAAATTACTGGAATTAGTTGAGTCATTAAATTGCACCTCTAACTATACTACTATCCTACGTTGAAATAATTATGACTTGAAGCTAATATTGTAAGGTTAATGCTTCATTTGTTCTTTTACGTACACAATTATGTACTATACTATTATCCGATTATGATATCCGATCCTGACCCGAATCCGTCAGGTATCCGCTCCGTATCCGAATCCCGAATAATCCAAATTCGTATCCGTATCCAAGACATCCGTATCCGACTCTGAATCCCGAAAAAAATATGGGTTAGGATATGGGATGAGCAATATCCGCCCGTATCCGACCCGATTTCACCCCTAACTGAGACCACTGACCTGATTTTTCCCTTTTCTCTCGTGATTGATCTGCTCTGATACCACTTGTTAAAAATCAATCATAAAAGAATCAAACAACAAAATCACAGGCACCAATCCACGATCTTCACTATTTGGGAATTGAGTATAACCGCTAGGATTTACAAATGAGGCACACCCTTTCACGTTGCATATAAGAGGTATTTATAGATGGAAGAAGTGACTCGAGCCTAAATGGGCTATACCGAACATACGGACCAAAGACGTCCTTAAACCTAAAGAGAAATTCGGATCAATACCCAACATATTCAAATAAATAGCTCCTACGGATGCAATTATCTCTCTTTTATTCTATTATGAAAATTATTAGTTTCGTTGGATAATAGTTCGTTGATTGAATAATTTTCCCCCTCAGGCATGCAGGTGCATAATTTGTGGGCTTGGTTTAAACAGTTCCAGGGACTGATAAAGCTTTCAAAAATGGTATGGCTGATTGCTATGGGCCTGTCATTTTACTTGTGTTTCTCTCTTTATGTAGTGTTTATAAACTGAGTTAGATCTGGCTATTGATGGTGTTTTCTGATGTTAATGAACATGTTGACTTTAATTTATTTTGCCTGCCTGTTAAGTAGTTGAATTTTGTTGTTTAGAAGAGCTGATTGTTTTCGTGTAACCCCAGGTGGTTCTTGCTGCTTCCATCATTTCAAAGTCTAGAAAAGGTGAGGCGGTTCGAAAATTTGAGTTGATCAAATCTTATATTCTTCCCAATTCCCAAATAAATTAATTTCTTACATTCTTTTAACATGGCAAAATTAATCCAGTTATATTTAAAACAGTTTTGTTAAATCTATTCACCTCATGCTAATTGGAGTTATATCATCTTATTTTGAATTGGTGAAACAGCAATAGTGCACTTGCTGTTATAGTATTGCTGGCCAAGAAGATTCTTAACTTCTGTGGTCTGTGGGTGTGCTTATTGTAGAACTGCTCTGTGGTTAGCAACTTATCCATCCTCTTTTTCCCTTAGTTGTTAGCGTTTCTTTCATTACAGTTAAGGGTACTAGCTAGGGCCACACACTATGCTACGTCGTGCGAAATTTCATCGTGCGATGCTACACCAAGCGAAATTTGGTCGCATGACGTTATGCCACGCGAAATTTGTTCTAACGGATATTTCTGAAAAAATTAAGTATTTTTGGCTTTCATGTTTTTTTAAAATAGGCTGCTAGAAGCCGTCGATGAATCTGCCGATTGCTAAAAGCCATCGGCGAATCTGTGTTTTTTAGAGAAAAATGCTAAGGGACCTAAACGTATTTTCGGTTTTTTTACATAATTCCTATTTTCTTTTTTTTTTAAAAAATGAGCCGTTAGAACCCGTCGGTGAATCTATGGTTTTTTTGTTTTTGGGAGAAAACAAACATATTTTTATTTTTTTGCGTAATTCTAGTTTTCATGTTTTTCTTAAAAAATGGGTTGTTAGGGCCCGTCGGCAAATCTGTGAGTTGCTATAAACCGTCGATGAATCTTTATTTTTTGAAGAAAAGTGCGGAGGGACCTAAACATATTTTCGTTTTTTTGCGTAATTCCGGTTTTCTTGTTTTTTTTTTAAAAAAAATTGGTCACTAGGAACTGTCGGTAAATCTGTGGACTGCTATAAACCATCGGCGAATATATGGATTTCGTTTTTGGGAGAAAAGAAACGTATTTTCATTTTTTGTGTAACTCCGGTTTTCTTTTTTTTTTTAAAAAAATTAGTCACTAGGACCCGTCGGCGAATCTGTGGACTACTATTAATCGTAAGTAAATATGTGGTGTTTTTTTGGTAGAAAACCACGGAGGGATCAAGACATATTTCTATTTTTTTCGGGTCCAATATAGTAAAAACCGATTTCTTAAGATCCAAACGTAATTTTTTTAGTCCATTCTGCTAAAAACCGCTGGAAGGATCTGAACTTAAACTGTGAAGGGACCTAAACATAATTCTGGTTTTTGGGTTCTTTATGTTAAAAACCGACTAGAGGACGTAAACGTAATTTCAAATTTTCTGAAAGACCTCAACGTAGAGAACGTGAAGTGGCAGCTGGGAGGACGCCAATCCTCCCAGTATAAGTATAGGTATACGTTAGTCTGAACTCTGAAGGTTATTTTTTTTCTGTGCTTTTCAATTGTAGCACTTGTTTCAAGACAATTTGTTGATTTGTCTCGCATAAGGATTGAAGGATTACTTGCAGCCTTCCCAAAACTGGTTGGAACTAGGAAGCAGCACACCTATGTTGAAACTGAAAATGTTCGTTATGTTTATCAACCTATTGAAGGTCTATATCTGCTGCTTATCACAAACAAGCAGAGTAATATTATTGAAGTTCTAGAAACATTGCTACTCTCCAAGCTTGTATCCTTTTTCCATATCTCTAGTCTTCTGATTTTTTGAAATCTACTTTACTGATACAATCCTATTTAATCAAAGCATATGCATTTGCAATGGTCATGCTTTGTTGGATGGCATTATGGTCCTTGGGAGTTTCTGGTATCGTTTCTCTTCACATGCCTAATATCAATTGAAAAAATCAATGTTCAATCCTGAAATTGCTTATGATTGATGGAGTGTCTTGACTATAAATGTTACTTTAGTGGCGCTGAATATTGTGTTGAAATAGGAAAGTATGCTTTCTAATGTATTCACTTTATCGCTGACACACCATAGGGAATAATCAGTATCACAAACTAATTGTATCCAATAGACTGGATTATGACTTGTCAACATATCTCGCGCTTACTATGAGGTATTCCCTTCAAGATTTATCAAAATCCAATAATCCGCTATGTAGGTCTAAATAAATATCGACTGTCCATTCTGACTATGGCACTATGGCCATTTCAGGTACCTCAAGAAATCCAGACCTCGTGGAGACTATACATGTTCAATACATATTTCTATAGCAAACTTGAGAAAGCACTATCTAGGATGGTATGCTTTTTGATCTTTGTGTGTTATATTTATGATATCTAATACTACAAAACAGCACATAGATAACACTCTATTTGTGACAGTTTTTTTGGAACCGTCACAAATAGCATTATCAGTGGCAGTTTTTTTTAAATGGTGGGAAGACTATTTATGACGTTTTTATTTGGAACCGTCACAAATAATGTATTATCAGTGATGGTTTTTGGCTAAAACAGTCACAAATAATGTGAGTGGAAGCTCCATTGTTCCATACCAGAAAATGCTTGTGATTCTCTTGTTATGGTTCCCTGTGTTCTACCGTTGTGTAGTTAACGTCCTTGTGTCATTCAATTCATACTATTTTGTCGTTTTGTTCTATTGATCTTTAGAGGCGCAATAAATATGCTAAGTATTTAGATGTTCTTTTTTGTAATTTTTAGATTTAAAATATGAATGTGCCTTTTGAAATATGAATGCACAAATAACAACAACATACCCCATCAACAGTATTGGTTCTATACAAAAAGCGATAGTGATGAGGGGCTCATCAATATCGCCTCTATCGCACCGATTGCAAAAATCGAATGTGATGATGCTTTTATCATAATCGGACGAAAGCCGACTATGATAGTTGATGAGGACATAGCTACGTCGGATACACCCAAAGCATTAATGGTCAATGGTCAACAAAATCCTCCTTGTGATCACCAACATTTGACCCACATAAAAGGACTAGTTACCCGAGCATACGCACAACAGCTAAATCAACAGGTGAACTCGTTTCTTGGGTTGCATAATTGTATTTTAATGAATGGATCACTACATAATAATGTGCTTGTACTTAGGAATCATGGATAGAACAGCAAGGAAGTCATCCCACATCAATACAAACTAGAGTACAAGTTATTCCCGAGGAAGAAACTGAAACGTCCACCCAGGAGCAGTCCAACTTCAACTAGCCATAACTTTTGCATGCGGAGTCCGTTCGGGATGAGTGAGTACTTGATTGAAAGATAATTTCGTGCTCTTTCCAATGGATCTGGCCTCATCATTAAATTCCACTCGAGCCAGACGCAGCAAGCCGAACAATCCAGTGGTTTCAGACTCTTCGAATGCTGCGCCACCATTATTGCTTGGATGTGTTCACATGTAATTATAGTGGTGTGAAAACAACTCCTAGTACTCTTCGGGTGCTGTGCCACCATTGGATGTGTTCACATGTAATTATAGTGGTGTGAAAACAACTCCTAGTACTCTTCGGGTGCTGTGCCACCATTAGATGAGTTCACATGTAATTGGAGTGGTGTGAAACCAACTTCTAGCAGCCATGTCCTTGGCTATATATAGGACACACCCCCTATCTATCTCATTAGGTTTTGTTAAGTTTAGTTACCCCATGTATGGAACTATAACCTTGTTCTCCTGACTCGGCTAGAGCAGCAGTAAACAAGTTCAGAACCTCATTTCGTGTGTGCTTTATCCTTGTTCTTGCTGGTTCTTCGATTGCTTGCAAGAATAGACCTTCGTGGTCAGGTCATCCGGGCTTTTGGCACGGTTGATAACAACTAGGGGTGTGGTTTAGCGATTGCGGGCGCTTATCCTTGTGTGGTTCGTAGCCGGATCGTCAAAGTCATCCTCCGCCTAATCGAAGTTATCCCCTCACCGGAAGATCGGGCACCCGTGTGCGCATCATTTGGTATCAGAGCAACGGTTGACCGGTGAGTTCTTGTATCTTGTTGTTTGATTGTGTTCTTCCCAGAGTCCAGAAAATTTGCCCCACAAAAATATTGTTTGTTCGCTGTCCAAACCCCGTTGTGCCTTCCAATCGTTAATTTTGTTTTTGCTAAATTGAGTTTGTGTCCGTTCTAGTGTTGTCTTGTTGCTGTTCATCTTCTTGTTCATCTCCCTACCCCAACATCCATCTATAAAACCCAAAAAACAAACAACCCCATCTCGGCCTAAAAGATCCACTTTCTGCAGCCGCCACCAAAAATACCATAACTCTCAATTTCGGTGTTATTTTTGAGTGGGATCAAAAGGATAAGTTTCCTCACTCAACCCAGCATCTACACGCCAATTTTTGTGCAAATCCATTAAGGGAGTAAAGAGTTTGGTGCGTTGCAATCTGACCTAATTGCTGTCCCGAATTTTGCATCTGTGTGCACTTCCAAAATTCGTGCAAAATTCTCAGTTGCTTTTTAGAAAGTTTGCCCAAAAGAAAAGTTGTTGAAAAAGTTGTCAGGAAGAAGAGAAAAAAAGAATCATTGAAAAAGAGTTCTCTGAACAAAAGTTACGACCAAAATACCAACCTACTATCTGGTGGACAGAAATCAGTAAAATAGAAAGTTGGAATTCATCTTGTGCTCCCAAGTTGCAAATTGCAAATTCGTGAGTTTTGCTGTGTTTATCACTTGTAGCCACTGCCATATCAATTGTTTTAGCCTAATATCCATCCTTATTTGATCAGCAACATAGGCTAATTGCTAGACTCGAACACTTATTCAGTTTTATGCAAATTCTGAAATTGGCTGATTGTTTCCCTTTGCTACTCATTATAAAGCCTTTCTGAGCTCCACTTTCTACTAACCATACAGGTGCTAAGGCTTGCAATCGCTTTACTCACATTTGAGTTCGGTTTATCACGAACCAGCCACCGGATGCACCACTTGCTGCATTTGCAAGAATTGGTAAGAGCTTGGTAAAGAGCAAGAGAGTGACACTTAATCATTTCAGCAAGTAGTAGTAATAGGGAACTACATAACTCTTGTGTGTTTTCCTGTTTATCACTAACAATGGCAGGTTCTCAACGTCGTAGTGCTTGGACCAACGACATCATAGGAAAAGAGATAGTTCACACTTTGAGAAACAAAGAATGTACGAGCACAACTTCAACACCACGGGAAGTACATGATGATCCCTTAGAAAAGATTAAATTTACATTGCCTTCATTTTCTGGAGAGTACGATCCTAATGCATATATTAATTGGGAGATAGCGGTAGACAAAGAATTTGCAAAGTATGACATATCCGAAAAACAAAAGATTAGTGCATTGTTAAGGTGTTAACGTCACATGCAATACTTTGGTGGAAGTATATATCTAGACATAATAAAGAACCAAAAACATGGAATGCTTTGAAAAGAATGATGAGAACTAGATATGTTCTGAATATGTTAGTGATTATTTGCTTACTAAACTTCAACGCTTGAAACAAGGTTCTAAAACTGTTATGGAATACTATTATGAATTGAAAAATCGTTTGTTGTGTTGTGGTTTACATGAATGTGAAGAATCTACTGAGCTTAGGTTCATGCGTGGACTTAATCTTGAAATTCAGGATGCTCTTGTTTTTGAAACATATAGCTCTCTGTCAGGCTTGATAAAATGTGCTTGTAGAGTTGAAAACAAGTTTGCTAAATCTTTGAAAGAGTCTTTAGCTTCATTTGAGGTGCCCATTGTTGCACCTCCTGTTGTAGTTAACATTTTGCAAAAAAGTGAGCACCATCGAGAGGATGAAGAAGAAAATGTGCAAAAAGAAGAGCTCGTTGCTGCTCCATACGTATGTGAAGAGCTGAAAACTGAAGTTGCACCTACAACCACTGAGAATGATTTGGAAGGTAATATAAAAGAAATGGATTGTGCACATGGTGAAAATCATTTTGAAGAGATAAAACTGTCCATGAATCATGCTAACGTAGAGCAACTATCAACAGAATCAATTGCTGATTTACTTGCGATACAAGATGATTTGCTTACTATTCCTGGTGATAAAGAAGAGTTGTGTGATAATGTTTCACTTATATCCACACCACAACTAGTGAATGAGAATGAAACTTTTATATCTGAATTAAACCCTTGTGTTGAATATAAACATGTTATCCACTTTGCTAGTGAAGAAGATGAGCTTAAACTGATGTCTTCTTTGAATACTTTAGGTTACATTGAATTTGATGTTCTGTGTGATCTAGAAAGTTTTAAGGAAAAGATTTTTGTACATTCTAATTTGCCCTGGTTATCACGAAATATTTTTCATGTTGTTGGCAAATATAATGATAAAGGAGAATACAAAGTGCATAGAGTATACATTTGTTCAGATCTAAAATCTCTATTTCGCATGCAACAATGTGATCAATTTGATAATTTTAATATCGTATCAAATACCCCTACTTCTGTTTGTAATCTATGTGATAAATTCGATGAAAGGGAGTGTTTGGGTGATTGTGATTCTCAAGCTGTTGATTTTATTACAAGAGATATGCATGTTGCTTCGCTCTTTGTCGCTAGTAATATTTTGCAGGAGAATGTGATGGCATTGAGGACGACTCCAATTCATGAAATGGAGAATGATATGACCATGCTCATCCTGGATACGACCAACGCTACATCAGTTTGGGGACACTTCACGGCATCCTCTGCATCATCTACATCTACTAGGAAGGGTGCATGTACATGGCTTCACCGATCCCTACTAGAGCACGATCAATCAAACAGTTGGCCTCCTTGGTCTTTGTACATGGCGCCATCACCTACATCAGTTCTGCCACCACCTTGGCCGCCTCCCATGTTTGATGACATTTTCAAGAAAGGCATGTCTCCACCTCAATCACATGCTAATATATGCTGGAAAGAAGTGTTGAGTTATATGGATAATTATCAGGTGAATCCTCTAAATATTTTTCTTATCATTAAAATATATAAAGAGATGGAGCTACTATTTTATTTAAATAAATGCAGGTCCTATATGAAAATATCTTGTGCTAAAGATGAGTTAAAAGGTGAGCTTGAGTCGAGGACGACTCAAATGCAAGAAGGGGAGAATGATGAGGACATAGCTACGTCGGATGCACCCAAAGCATTAATGGTCAATGGTCAACAAAATCCTCCTTGTGATCATCAACATTTGACCCACATAAAAGGACTAGTTACCCGAGCATACGCACAACAGCTAAATCAACAGGTGAACTCGTTTCTTGGGTTGCATAATTGTATTTTAATGAATGGATCACTACATAATAATGTGCTTGTACTTAGGAATCATGGATAGAACAGCAAGGATGTCATCCCACATCAATACAAACTAGAGTACAAGTTATTCCCGAGGAAGAAGCTGAAACGTCCACCCAGGAGCAGTCCAACTTCAATTAGCCATAACTTTTGCATGCGGAGTCCGTTCGGGATGAGTGAGTACTTGATTGAAAGATAATTTCGTGCTCTTTCCAATGGATCTGGCCTCATCATTAAATTCCACTCGAGCCAGACGCAGCAAGCCGAACAATCCAGTGATTTCAGACTCTTCGAATGCTGCGCCACCATTATTGCTTGGATGTGTTCACATGTAATTATAGTGGTGTGAAAACAACTCCTAGTACTCTTCGGGTGCTGTGCCACCATTGGATGTGTTCACATGTAATTATAGTGGTGTGAAAACAACTCCTAATACTCTTCGGGTGCTGTGCCACCATTAGATGAGTTCACATGTAATTAGAGTGGTGTGAAACCAACTCCTAGCAGCCATGTCCTTGGCTATATATAGGACACACCCCCTATCTATCTCATTAGGTTTTGTTAAGTTTAGTTACCCCATGTATGGAACTATAACCTTGTTCTCCTGACTCGGCTAGAGCAGCAGTAAACAAGTTCAGAACCTCATTTCGTGTGTGCTTTATCCTTGTTCTTGCTGGTTCTTCGATTGCTTGCAAGAATAGACCTTCGTGGTCAGGTCATCCGGGCTTTTGGCACGGTTGATAACAACTAGGGGTGTGGTTTAGCGATTGCGGGCGCTTATCCTTGTGTGGTTTGTAGCCGGATCGTCAAAGTCATCCTCCGCCTAATCGAAGTTATCCCCTCACCGGAAGATCGGGCACCCGTGTGCGCATCATTAGTGCTATCTTATCACTGTATAATGACTTTGTATCGTCATTAGAATCGGCTGTAATAATAAAAAAGAATTAATTATAATATATATTCCTGTAGTAACGGTATCAAAGCTAGTTCCAAGCAGCTGCCTTCTAGAGGATCAGATGACTATCGGGGCGGCACATCGCATGGCGTCATATCCACAGTGTTCTGGTCTGTGCGTCGGCCTTCGCTTCCAACAAAGCTCAGCAGATCGCTGCCAATGGCATCCGACAGAAGTGAAATGGGGCGGTGCATGCTCGATGACCTCGTCGATGTTGCCCCAGTCATGCGCCTCCTCCGGGTCCATGAACATGTCCCTCTGCATGCACTGCTAGATGCGGTCGATGGCCTGGCCGATGCAGAACGTGGTGACCGACTGACCGGGGTGAGGATGTAAGCTCGACCGACACGTCCAAGGCGCTGCAATGGTGTTGGAGATATGTCCGGAGGCAATCGTATAAATGATTATATCTTCTTATATTCATAATTAATTATTTTGTTCCTTAAATATTATCATTATTATTTATTAGCAAGTACGTGATTTGCTTGTAAAACTCTATATATGACTTTGTGATGATATATTATTCTGAAGTGATCCTAGTCGATAAATATATGAGGACACATATGAATAGACTAGCATATGTATTGGTTGATAACCATGTTTCATGGGTCAAATATATAGAGATATCAAACCAATAAGATGAACACATGTTGGAGAATATGAAGTTGGATCGGCTCACCTTGAGATATTGCGAGAACGTTGTAATCTTCTTGTCATCAGTTGGTCTCATATACGATATGTATGCTATATCCTTAGACTCGAGGTTAACGCATGTACTCAAGATATGTAATTACTTACTTAGGGGTTGCCAAACACTACTCCGTAATTAGATAGTTACAAAGGTGGCTTTTGAGTTTATCATGAAGCATGCTGCGAAGCATGGTCGATCGAGATCGGATTTGCCCCTCCATTCAACGAGAGAGATATCTCTAGGCGTCTTAGTGGTCAGATTCTGGAAAATGTATGGCCATACTACTCACGGTTAAAGAGTTAACCATAGTTGGGGATTCTGTGTCACATGATCGAAAAAGAGTGGTCGAGCTAACTAAATAAGGATGGCATGTATTCGCCTTGATTTTGACCGATATCATGAGGCAAATGGACATGCATATATCTAAACATTGTTTAGGTTCGTCCGATGTGATCTTGACATATACTCGTGAGTTGACACGTCCTGCTAGGGAGTGCTACCGATTAATGGTCGAGTAAGAGTATTCGGACCATGTCTAAGTATACATGAACCTATATAGTTGCTTGCTTAAAGGGTTAAGACTTGATTCAGATGGTGATCTGAATTATGATGGGTTTTAAGTTCCTAATGGGCATCTAATGTAAAGTCCATTATGGGACGTCTATTTAAAGGGAGAGGGTGTTGGTTTTAGGGTTAAAAGCACAATAGAAATTTGGAATTCCCGACACCCTAACCACTACCACTCCTCCGCCTAGAATAGCGCAATTGGCGCTAGCACTCCAGAATGTGGTGTTCCTGTCCCATACTTTTAGATACCATGGAGGCGTTGCTGCGAAGTTTCAACGCTAGGATGATCCGCAACCTGGACGATCAAAAGAAACTGTTGGAGGAGGCGTGAGGCTAGTACGACTACATCTGTACCATCGCACTACATCGACTCTACTTTCGCTACGGGTCTGCACGTCTAGTGGTAATTCTATTATCTGTAACTTGTAGTGCTTCTTTGGTTATGCAGTAGAAAATTTTTGATTTTACGTTAGAGTAGCCTACCTATTCCCCATCAGGTAGAGATTAAAAAATAATAATAATAGTTGAAGAGACAACTGCATTTGATGTTTTATTCACTATTTTGAATATGTTGTCCATTATGGAGGTTTTGGTAATATTAATTTGGAATTTGATGACGTCCTGATGATAGCATTATACTCTTCGCGGTTTTCTAGTGAAGGTTTTGCTCCAATGTCAATTTGAGATAAAAGTTTAAAGTGTAAGGAATTTGTTACTGTGTGAGCATTACAATGTTGTTTTATTGTTATTGCTCGATATGAGGATCTACTGCAATTTATATTCCATTAATGACACCATAAGTTTTTCTTCATATTGATATCTTTTGAGCGCTTTCAATCATTTTATGGATTTTCAGTATGTAGTTTGCCAAAATTTATGTTCTAGGTGGAGCATGTCAAAAATCTATGTTATATGTTCTTTGCTGTCTACCTAGCACCATAGGTGATGTCTTGGCTTATGCCGTTTGATGATTGACTGCTTGTTGTGAATGTCAGTTGCACAGACTCAAATTTTACCGGGGTTATAATTCATTGAAGGTCTAGGTTTCTGTAACATCCTGAAAAATTTAAAAATAAGAAAATAAAAAAATTAAATTTAAATATAGAACTGAATAAAAATTTCAATTGGAATCAGATTTTTGATTTAAAATGATATCCTTTTCCTCATTTTCTTTGCATTTGAAATCTTAAGAAAAGTACAAATTGCAATACTAAAACTTTTCTTCAAAAATAAACCAACTGTAAAAATGAATTTAAAATGTGATATTTAATTGGAATATTCATTTTCTGATTTTTCTAAATGTTATTTGTTTTTGCATTAAAAGAAAGGTCACATACATTGAAATGGTAAAATGGTAAAAGTAAAAAGGTAAAAGTAAAATATCAGAAAAATATCTACAAAAATAATATTAAAATAATGGAAAACTCCAGAACCTAATCATGACATCTGAGATAATTCTAGAAATTAAAATAAAAAGAAAATGCAAGATAATATAAGATAAGAAATCTGGTCCTAAATATTTTAAGAATTTTTTCAGAAATATCCAGAGAAGATCTGTAGCTAAGATTTTTACCTTACTAACCTAAAATATTTATCTTTCTGTAGTAAAAATATCAAAAATTAAAACTTAAATTTGTCATATTTAAAAAATTCAAATATAGAAATAAAATAAATCGAAATGGCAATTTTAGAATTTTTAGAATTAAAACATTGAAGATAAAAATCTAAAAATTTAACAAAATATGAAAACTATGATTCTAAACTCTAGGACAAGAGTCATAAAATATAGACTAGGTTTGTATCTCCAATTAAATGAATTACAGAAATGGAAAGAAATAACAACATGTATTGTCAGAATTATTTAAACTTTTACACCAATAATTTTAATCTAAAAATTTTACTAGATAATAATAATTATCTTTCCAACCTATATTAAAATTTTTAGAAAATTCTATGTTGGTTTTCTAGCTTAACTCAGTCTGTTTTCATCGGTTTGACTTGAAGTCTGGAATAGTTGCATGTGGACCCCACCTGGCAGCACCTTCTTCAACCTCAAGCCAGCTCGCACCAAACACAGCTGTGAGCACTCTGTTCTTACCAAAATCACTAAAAAATCTCATGCCACCGCCTCCAACTTTTGTCTTGCCTGCCCGCAACCTTGCGCAACTCAAGGCACGCGACCTGCCATGCTATAGCTGGCCCCACTCGTCAGCTTCATCTTCCTCCTCTCCCCTCATCTCTCTATCTCTCACGTTAGAGCCAAACCGCCTCTCTTGGTTGTCCTTTCTGCACCACAACCTTGGTCCTTTACAGCCCAACCACATCACAGCCACGTCACCTGACACGGCGCCTTTGCCAAGGCACTACCACGACAGGCTTATCTTCCGAGTTCCGCTGTCCCAGCGGCAACCATAGCTACCGTTCACACCATGCACTGCCTCTTGCGTAGCTATTTAAGCAATCCTAAGTATCAACCAAGCGTCCTTGTCCTTCACAAAAGCCTCCTCACCAGCACACCCAACTCAATTGGGACGCCCAGTGCTACATGCTCGACTCCGGCCAATTCTTCCACCACCAGCCACCATAGCTCAGCTTCCTACTCCTTGCTCCATTCTCTAATTTAGCTAACGTGGAACATCACCACTAACCTTGCATCATTTCCCTCAACTTAATTCGAGTCTTCCCTTGCTATGGAGCTCCACCACCGCGAGCTTTGCACCACCGTCACACCTCACCGTCGCGCCACCGCTATGGACCCTAGCCCCGGCCGTCACTTCCTATAGCACCAGTGAGCCCCTGGTATTCTGTTTTGGTCCTTGCCCGTGCTTCTCGGTGCTTGCTTCGTCACCGACTATGCATGCTTGAGCCGCCGCCATCATGTGCCTGTTGCGCCGTCGCCTATGGGATCACCAAATCCTGGAGGTTCCATTTTTGGGGTCTTCTTCGCCTCCCTGGGCCTGTCCTACCACCGGCCATGCTCACCTGGAGCAGCTACCATGGCGCCTGTCTGTAGCTTCCTCTGTTCATGCCATCCAGCCAAGGTAAAGATAGCAAGCAACCTCTCTGTTCTTTGTTCTCATATGGCTCCACATCTAGAATAATTAGAATTAGTAACTTTAGTTAGTATTACTAACCCCATGGTAGGTGGGACCAAATAATTGATTGCATGATTAGCTAACTAATCCAGGGCTCAAAAATCAGAAAAACAAATATCCTTGATTATTATGAATTGATATCAAACTCAAATTAGAAGATTAATCTAATTCCAATGTCACTGTAACACCCCGGCGCTAACTGCACCGCGAATGCTACCAAAAGACCCTAAACCATATACCTCTACTAAAAGATTGAACCAACCTTGAAACTCCCCAAACCAGATTAAAACTAAGTCACCGAAATTTAGAAAAAATTCGGCATGACCTCTCTAGAAAACAGGACATCCACTCAGCAGACAGAAAACATTTGTAGTAGGATATTATTCTAGCAGGTCCTTGGTTAACCAATCACAAAACCAATAGAATTTAATAAACTCCACCACGACGCATAACACATTACAATCTTATTAGATACATCAAGACTGAATGAATCGGTTAAACGAATTGTCGGAGACCAAGTCGGTATGCGTGTTACTACTCCCAACCCGACGAGCCACTTCAAAGTACCTAAAACAAGAAAACAAACAAGCGTGAGTCCAAGACTCAGCAAAGCGCAATCAGGCATAAAAATAATGAACGTGACTAGAATATAAATGCTACAAGACATAAAGTAAAAGTTTCTTTAATTGATATCCAGAAATAAAAGAAACAGTTTGATTTCATATACAACCAAACATAAGAGCACAACTACTTCATCCTTTGCCATAACCAATACTTAATTGACATCATACAAGAAAAGAAGCGATTCTATCCCCATTTACCACATACAACTCGAAACGTAACTAAACCATACTCACGCCTCAATAATCGCTCGTGATGAGTCCACGACTAAATCCTCAACTTGTCATTTCCCCTTCTCATCAATTAACATTTACCAATTGCAACACACAATGCAATGTTTTTATGCTCTCATCCCTTTTTCTCATGAATCAAAACAATGAATGCACTATGCATGCTCATAATGCACATTGTCATAGCGATATCTGGGGTATAGTGAGTGCACACCGTCGTGTGCACCCTCAATCCTAACCATCCCGGGGCGAGGCCTACTCTTACTGACTCGCTCCCATTCACCTCGATGAATGGGACTACTAGGTAGGACTTTTGTGCTCACTACGGGTGAGTACCGAGGCCCGCATCAACATGGGACGCCTCGTCCATCATGAATGCAATTATGCAATTATGCAATTGACGTGAATGCATTTCATCCCTCATTCATTTTCACCACATATAGCCATAACTAATATAGAAGTACCAATTAACTTGCTCTTTTCCCAATGTGATTCATTCGAGAGTAAATAAGGTCATGAATAAAATTCAGGGAAAGGCATCACATAATTTCTATAAAGTAGATTAAATTTACAGATATGAACTAGGTGATTATAGTGCAAGCTTGTCCCTACACTTGCATCAACATAACCATACTCGTTCGTACAATTTCGTATTGCAATGCAATAAATGGGAATTGAATAACTTACTTACCAATTTGCTAACATTCATCCCTCCTCATCACCATACTAAAAACAACTTCTAGACATGCTAATAAACATAATCACTTCATTACAATTTTCATAATCTTATCGCAAACAAAGCATTTAACATCCTAACAACACTCTAGGAGTTGCACTTGCCTTTAACCTCGACGAGAAATCGGCCCATTGCGTGCTAGAAACCACCAACCCTAGAAAACAAAGAACCCAAGATAGGGCAAGGCACGATTGTCACAATCACAAACTTAACGGAAATTAAAGAAGCATGATTATGCAAAGACTCAGTATCACACACCAATAGCCACTGCAATAAACCCTTGAAGCATGAACAACACTAAATAACTGGAAAATCTACTAGGAACATGTTTTTGGTCATTCAATCCCTTCTAGTCAGATAGTTCAGTAGCAATCAGGCATAAAGAAGCATACACTTCAAGCCATCAATTAAAATAGAGTCATTCCAAAATGATATTCTAAAAGCCACACAATGCCTGAACAGAGCTAAAAGGACATGGTTGGATTTGAACTTGGGAATAATTATTACTAAACCAAACCATTAGGTTTTATGTCAAGTTGCCATCACCCATTTCCTTGCCACAAGTAGCCTTATAAATATGAAGATTCAAAAGGATTGAGGCGAAGATTAAGCACATTTCTATTCTGAACATGAACCTCAACTTCTAATATACCTCCATTGCTAATAACCACCATGCACTAAGAGCCTCTTTTCCGAACCTTATCTTTCTCAATCCCATAAGAGCACAGAACATAGATTTACAAATGCCCTTTTTCAACTAACAGAAGTACACTACAATTTCTAAGCTCCATTACATGCAAGCCAAGCAGTCATTAGGTTGCATTCACAAACTAATAGAATTGAAGCAATAGGCATCACCAAACACTCATCACAGTTCACAAAAGATACAAGCTATCAGTCCATAATCATTAACTAAACAGAATGCTAACACATTTGAATAATGCATGAGAAATAAAATGATGTACCAAGAAAATTTCCTTATGAGATATCATACACTAATACACGCATAGATTCTAGAATAACAATCCTACACAGACATGCTTATTTATACACACAAAATTTGGCAATGCATCGATTCTAGCATTTCAAAGCCCATCTCTCAACCTTGCAGACTTCACTCACTGCGATACCAAAACCTAAACCTTCTGGGCATTCCATCGAACACCTAGCAAGCAAGGAAAATCCTCCCCAAAACCTCGGGTTTTACCTCAAAACAATTCCATGGAGGAAGAAGGAGGTGGGGAGAGGCTTGGAGGAGGCGCCACGGGAGAGGCACCGAGAAGACGCCGGCGAGGAGGCGCGGTGGCCGCCAGCAGCACGGCATCGGCTGCCAGCGCGGTGCACCAGCGCGGGCGAGGGCGAGCAGGCATAGCCAGCGGGCGAGGGCGGGCGCGACAGCCGGGCAGTAGAAGCTGGCGTCCAGAGGTGCGGAGGCTGGCCGCGAGATGAGACGGGCGCGAGGTCGACCGAGGCAGTGCACGGCGCGTCCCGACGACACGCGCTTGGGAAAAAAAGTGGCGACTGGACCAGGCCCTCCCTCTCCATTCTTTATATGTATATAACCCAATAAGTGGAAGCACTAAATAAAAGGGCTAGGGGGAAAAAGAATAAAACTTGCAGTATTACACTCTTCTCCCCTTTAACAGAATTCGACCTCGAATTCGAAACACCACAAGAACACCAACAAGAACAACGGAAACCGAATGACTAAACGAAAACACCCAAAAAGAACAAAGTTGGTTACTTCTCACGCGCAAGACTCCAAAACTCGAGTCACTTCTCTTTTCAATTTAAAGGAATAAACAACTTAACACAGCTCATCCCTTTTCAGATCAAGACTCTTTCTAACTTCTTGATTTAACCCGGCCTTTCTCAAAGACCAACACTAAACCAAATCGATTTTATGCTCTCAATCCCAAAAGGTTTTCCTAAACCAGGAATCTCACAAGCACTTTCTCAACCTGAGAAATTCACAACTCTCATGCTTAAACTCCATTAGATCCAGACAAACAACCAAATTCTCAATTCCTACCATTCTCACAAACTGTATGACAACTCAGACAACTTTTCTTTAATCATTTCAGCGAATGACCTGCAATCAATCAACAATTCTTCCCGAAAGATCATAACTGATCCCGCCATTTCTGACTAACCCAACGTTGAATCCAACCCACGAGACCAAGGGTTCGAACATACTTAGAAAAAGTAATGCATTTATCGACCAATCCCATAGTCCACCAACAAAATTAATCCCACACAACCATGGGATAACGGAATCCGACAACCCTCCACCAAGGTTTAGACCAAGCCCGAACACCATTCATTACTCTACACTCAATCCACTTACTATCCACGCCTAACCCAAAGCTAAAAAAATTGGGGTTACCACTAACCCATGCTTGATTTTCCTTCCAAGAAGGTCTCACCTTACAACCATCACCCAACCAATAATTCCAAAGAGTATAACCCTCCATTATCCTACACCAAAACTTAAGACCCAACATCTTCTTACCTCACACTAGAGCAAAGAGGATTCTCGATTAAGCTTAACAAGCTAACCACTATCCTCAACTTAAAACCAATGCAAAAAATGTACACCGTGGAAAAACTCAACTAAGACAAAGAACTTCACACAAATCTTTCTTCAACGTAGTCAAAAAGAACCAGAGAGAACTAAATTCTCTTTGGTCTTTCTCGCTACCAAGTCTACTTCACCTCAATGGACAATCGTCCAAAGTAAATGTTCAAAACAAGACATTTCACATCGGTTTATCAAAACCTTCGCTACAATCGATCGAACTCAACCGTTTAGTCACACCACAGGTATGGTAACATAATTACCATCAACTTCCAAATGGTTCACTACTAGGGATTAAACGAGCACCACTAAGGAACGTAACCACCAATTTATTCTTCATTCTTAATCCATTTACGATCAACACCTAAACCCAGAACATCACTTTCTTTTCATGCTTTAAAGCAAAAGGAAACATCGATTCCCTTTAATCACTCAATCCAGCTTCCACAAACTAAAACCAAAGCAACAACTTTAACTCGGGGAACAACTCCATAAGAGAAAAACAACACGCAAAACTTTTATCTCTTACCAAAGCAAAACATCTCTCCTTCACTAGAAGCGATTTAATTCCCGAAAGAAAACTGATCGGGAAAATCGATCCACCTCCACCCTTCACCCAACATTTTTCTTAAAAGGAGGAAAACTCATTTGTACGCTAGATTGTACAATCCATACATACACCCTCCGAGGGTCAACCCCACACTCATAACTTAAGCTAAATATCTTCACCAATTCAAATGAATGGCAATATTCTAAGAAATAACCTATTCAAAATCCATAAACATATTACTTCATGATAAATCTTTCTTTCATCCTCATTTTCAAGCCTCAAAGTTTAAACCCAAACTTGGCTATTCGCACAAATTTCTGGAAACCTTAAAACGCTAGACAGAGAACGTCTTTGCCAACAAGGCTCAAACAACCGATCATATGGACAAACCAATCCATATATGAATATTTAAACATGCTTTCATTTCAACTTCCACCATTCCCAATTATCCCATACACTTACCAATAAAGGTTCGATATACTTTACATAACCCCAATATTTCTTTTATTATCCTTTCTAACAAATATAACCACTGCTGGTCCTATTAACATCAAACATTTTCCTCTGGTCTACAACCCGTATTATACCATCCATTATACAACTTCCTATTCTAAGTTTAGGACAATTGATTTCAATAAAGCTTTCAATACTCAACAACTAGAGTTCAAGATACCTACAAGTCAACATTTAAACGATCATCACCTATTCCAATTACTCATGACTCCAACGATTCATATTGCCTCCTCAAAACATAGTCTTTAATTGCTGACCTAAGGCAATCATTTATAATCTTACGCAACCACCATTTCCAGACCTCCACTTATAACCGTGGATCAACATGACCCACAAAATACTTCTCACCATCTATCCAATTAGGGTCGACCACCTTAACCTAATCACATACACATTCTACTAATCCTCTACGGGAAGATCTTCAACCAAGCCACAAACTCACTTTGACTGTCATATCCTCCTTTCTAGAAAACCAACAAAACTTCCAAAGAAGCTCGACTCTCGAAAGACTTAGAAATTGACAGGACTCAAGCCCTGTCATTCAACAACTCTCCAAACCAAACCTCAAACTCCAACATTCCACGAAGGAAAAGAGTTACACAAATAATTTCACGGAAAGGAAAAGTGAATCGGTCGAATAACACCTTTTTTTAAAGCCTCAAACCTTACGTTCTCACGACTTAAGTTTTTCACCAAAACTTCAACTTAAAGAACGACAACACGAAGATTCCATAACTTTCTCCGCAAAGCAACTAAAAGAGGAGTAACAGAATACCCTTTCCCTTGCCTTAAATCCAAGAAGATTACAAAGCAACACTCAAATAACACACTCCATCAACTCTCCGATCTACAACAAAAGAACAGGAACTCTACTCACACGAGGTTAGGAACCCTCCGGTGCTGGCTCTCAACTGCCACACCGACCAACATGACTACATGACAGGGCCAACTTACCTCCGGCACAAAGAGTCCCCACTGGACCCCACTAAGCAATTTACAACTTCGAAAGCATGGCAGTAAATACTATCATAGCCTTAACAAAACTAACAAATAACATAACCACAAGCATCAACATAGTATCAATAACAAAATAAACAATGTAGCGCAATTCAACGATAACCCATCCCTTCCTATTATGCATCAGTGTGTGTCAAATTTTAAATTATTTAACCATTCTACATCAAGTTTTAAGGTTATTGCCCAGGGCCACATTTTAAAAGTTCAACCTAAACCATGTTTCTACTTTCACACAGCAAAATTTTAATTCATTCTAGAATGACTCACTTCATTCAAACACCACGGACTTGAAGCCCGCTATGATACCAATCAGAACACCCTACGCTAATCGCACCTGAATGCTACCAAAAGACCCTAAACCATATACCTCTACTAAAAGATTGAACCAACCTTGAAACTCCCCAAACCAGATTAAAACTAAGTCACCAAATTTAGAAAAATTCGCATGACCTCTCTAGAAAACAGGACATCCACTCAAAGCAGACAGAAAACATTTGCAAGAGGATATTATTCTAGCAGTCCTTAGTTAACCAATCACAAAACCAATAGAATTTAATAAACTCCACCACGACGCATAACACATTACAATCTTATTAGATACATCAAGACTGAATGAATCGGTTAAACGAATTGCTGGAGACCGAAGTCGTGTACGTGTTACTACTCCCAACCCGACGAGCTAGCTTCAAAGTACCTAAAACAAGAAAACAAACAAGCGTGAGTCCAAGACTCAGCAAAGCGCAATCAGGCATAAAAATAATGAACGTGACTAGAATATAAATGCTACAAGATATAAAGTAAAAGTTTCTTTAATTGATATCCGTAAATAAAAGAAACAGTTTGATTTCATATACAACCAAACATAAGAGCACAACTACTTCATCCTTTGCCATAACCAATACTTAATTGACATCATACAGTAAAAGAAGCAGTATCTATCCCCATTTACCACATACAACTCGGAAACGTAACTAAACCATACTCACGCCTCAATAATCATTCCAGGATGAGTCCACGACTAAATCCTCAACTTGTCATTTCCCCTTCTCATCAATTAACATTTACCAATTGTAACACACAATGCAATGTTTTTATGCTCTCATCCCTTTTTCTCATGAATCAAAACAATGAATGCACCATGCATGCTCATAATGCACATTGTCATAGCGTATACCTAGGTATATGAGTGCACACCGCGGTGTGCACCCTCAATCCCAACCATCCGTGGCGGGCCTACTCTTCTCGACTCACTCCCATTCACCTCGATGAATGGGACTACGATAGGACTTTTGTGCTCACTACGGGTGAGCACCGAGGTTCAAGATCAACATGGGACGCCTCGTCCATCATGAATGCAATTATGCAATTATGCAATTGACGTGAATGCATTTCATCCCTTATTCATTTTCACGACACATAGCCATAACCAATATAGAAGTACCAATTAACTTGCTCTTTTTCCAATGTGATTCATTCGAGAGTAAATAAGGTCATGAATAAAATTCAGGGAAAGGCATCACATAATTTCTATAAAGAAGATTAAATTTACAGATATGAACTAGGTGATTATAGTGCAAGCTTGTCCCTACACTTGCATCAATATAACCATACTCGTTCGTACAATTTCGTAATGCAATGCAATAAATGGGAATTGAATAACTTACTTACCAATTTGCTAACATTCATCCCTCCTCATCACCATACTAAAAACAACTTCTAGACATGCTAATAAACATAATCACTTCATTAGAATTTTCATAATCTTATCGCAAACAAAGCATTTAACATCCTAACAACACTCTAGGAGTTGCACTTGCCTTTAACCTCGACGAGAAACTGGCGGCCCATTGCAGCGCTAGAAACCACCAACCCTAGAGAATAGCAACCCAAGATAGGGCAAGGCACGATTGTCACAATCACAAACTTAACGGAAATTAAAGAAGCGTGATTATGCAAAGACTCAGTATCATACACCAATAGCCACTGCAATAAACCCTTGAAGCATGAACAACACCAAATAACTGGAAAATCTACTAGGAACATGTTTTTGGTCATTCAATCCCTTCTAGTCAGATAGTTCAGTAGCAATCAGGCATAAAGAAGCATACACTTCAAGCCATCAATTAAAATAGAGTCATTCCAAAATGATATTCTAATAGCCACACAATGCCTGAACAGAGCTAAAAGGACATGGTTGGATTTGAACTTGGGAATAATTACTACTAAACCAAACCATTAGGTTTTATGTCAAGTTGCCATCACCCATTTCCTTGCCACAAGTAGCCTTATAAATATGAAGATTCAAAAGGATTGAGGCGAAGATTAAGCACATTTCTATTCGAACATGAACCTCAACTTCTAATATACCTCCATTGCTAATAACCACCATGCACTAAGAGCCTCTTCTTAACCTTATCTTTCTCAATCCCATAAGAGCACGTAACATAGATTTACAAATGCCCCTTTGTCAACTAACAGCAGTACACTACAATTTCTAAGCTCCATTACATGCAAGCCAGCAGTCATTAGGTTGCATTCACAAACTAATAGGAATTGAAGCAATAGGCATCACCAAACACTCATCACAGTTCACAAAAGATACAAGCTATCACCCATAATCATTAACTAAATGTAATGCTAACACATTTGAATAATGCATGAGAAATAAAATGCTGTACCAAGAAAATTTCCTTATGAGATATCATACACTAATACACGCATAGATTCTAGAATAACAATCCTACACAGACATGCTTATTTATACACACAAAATTTGGCAATGCATCGATTCTAGCATTTCAAAGCCCATCTCTCAACCTTGCAGACTTCACTCACTGCGATACCAAAACCTAAACCTTCTGGGCATTCCATCGAACACCTAGCAAGCAAGGAAAATCCCTCCCCAAAACCTAGGGTTTTACCTCAAAACAATTCCATGGAGGAAGAAGGGAGGTGGGGAGAGGCTTGGAGGAGGCGCCACCCGGGAGAGGCACCGGAGAAGATGCCGGCCGGAGGAGGCGCCATGGCCACCAGGGCAGACGGCACGGCGGCACAGGCGCGGCGCACCAGCGCGGGCGAGGAGCGAGCGCAGTACAGCCAAGGCGGGCGAGGGCGGGAGCGACGCCAGTCGTGCTGGTGGCCGGAGGTGCGGGCGAGGCCGCCGGAGGCCAGACGGGCGAGGTCGACCGGGAGGCGAGCACGGGCGGCCCGACGACACGCTTGGGAAAAAAAAGGTGGCGACTGGACCAGGCCCTCCCTCTCCATTCTTTATATGTATATAACCCAATATGTGGAAGCACTAAATAAAAGGGCTAGGGGGAAAAAGAATAAAACTTGCAGTATTACAGTCACTACTTCCATTGCCGACAATGCCAACTACGACCTTGACTTTGTCGTAAACAACAACTAAGCAAAGCAAGCACCTTCTTTGACCATGTTGATCCCAGTTTTACAAAATATTCTATTAAATATTTTTATTGCATGCGCATATTCATTAAACTTTGATATATTGTTGGTAATGGTAGTATACCCGTAGACTCATGAATCCTCTTTGATAGGTATGGATTTGTGAACTTTGATAACCCTAGAATAAGGTAGACAGTACATAATATCAACATGGGTATCCTCACACGTAGAGATCATGCTTAGCCATGCTTTAGACTTGGAAAAAATCAATTAGAAAAATTGAACAGATGAAACTCGAAAATATTGAGATATGATGATGGTTATTGGTATTTTGAATAGAAATAAAAATAAAACTATGGGTTAGATGCGGGCAATTATGTAGCAACCCCATTTTCGATAATAAATTATCAACAATGAGCTCCCTGTGCACAAGTACTAGTCCCTGGATTAGTAGCTAGTACGCACAGTTTACAAATTGACATAAAATCCATACACAATATTATTACAAGAGTAACAGTGTTTTAAATTCATATAATTGTATTACAGTCCAAAAACTTGAAAACCAGCAGCAGCATTATTTATCTTGTAGTTTGCCTCATAATCCTCAGGCAACAGACAAGGTAAATCATTAGAAAAAGGCGTCATTATTATCCTCATATTCTGAGGCATCATAAACATTGTCGGGGTAATCAGAGTCGTCACTTAAAAATAATGTTGATAGCAAGATTGAGTACATTGTGTACTCAGCAAGACTTGTAGTGTTTGACAAATGCAGTATAGATAAAATACAGGTTATAACAATGGAAAAGTTTCTATACTTATTTTGCAATTGCACAATTCAAACATAGCATATGTAGATTGAAACCGAGAATTTGTAAAAGAGCAATTTCTGTGATAGCAAAATATTAACAAGATATCCATTATAACATAGTCTCCCTGACTGATCCAACCCATTCTTATGTCATCCCCTGACATGCACATATTTCAAAACACCAGTTTTCCATTAAATCATTTTTGAAATAAAAAGTCTAGGTATGTGATGACATCACCAAGTGCCTTTGACCGTAGACGCGGCTAATTAATTAGATTCACACTCTGCAGAGGTGTACAGCTTTACCCACAAGAAATGATCTACCATTTTTGCCAGGCCATTTAACACACTTCCTTGGGTGCGTTAGCATGGTGATCATAACATAATCGTTACATTACTCAAACCCAACTTTGCACCAGCCCAGTGACGTTAGTCCTTGTTATGGAGAAGAAACAAGAATGATAGACATATCCTGTCATTCGTAATAGTAATATGAGTAGTATCCCTACAATATAGTTTTCTTCTCATAATAAGGCGTACACTGTTGTACCGACATGCATTTACCCACATCGAAGTATGGAAGCCCCTCACAAGCAATCCTAATCAGAATGCTTCTACTTTCTCCCGCCTACCAATGTGCAAAGCCAGATTCAAGTAACTTAATAGATTAAGACTGTCCCATACCAGTACTCACGGTTGTATGATTATCTTGACTTGTAAGCAACCCATAGCTCAGTCCTTAATTTGACATGGGCGATACTCCACCCTACACTACGTACAATCCCCTTGTACATCTGGCTACTGCCAACAATCGCCCGCATCGAAATCATAGTTTTATTTTGGGATTTGTAGTTAAAATACCAGTAATTGACATCATGTCTTTTCTAGTTTTTTCAAAATTTCCCAAGAATTAGTTTTGAGTTAATCATCTACTTCGTTTCTAATAAAGCAAGACTAAGCATTGTTAATATTCATATACACCCAATTTGACATCATGTATTGTCTACCCCCCCTTCTTATGGTTAACAAGGATCACATGTTCGAATGTGTTGGGGAAGTTCCGACAAATAATAGGTTTACCTACCACCAGCCCAATATAGCATTTTTATGGAAAGTACGCGCATGCATAATAATTTTGCAAGCATTGAAAGATAATTAATTAAAATACTAAGAACAAAATGGTCAAGGAGGTGCTTGCCTTCATGATCGCAGTCTGGTATGAAATCCGGGTCAAGGGCAATGTTGTCGTCTATCAATTTTGGATCGTCGCACTCTATTTGTTGTTCCACACATTTGACAAGAAACAACAGATCCAATAAGAACAAATAAAAGACGATTTGAACATTCAAATGGAAACTCAAATGATGACTTATAAGTGTTCAACAACAGAATTATTAATGGTGTTTAGGTGTATATATTGTTTTGTTATTTGTAATTATTAGCATTATTCTAAACTTTATCTAGCATTTCATTTTTCATATGAATTATCCTTTTTATTTTATCGAATTCAAGATGCAAAAATTGTTTTAAAGTGAAAAGATCACGACACATCAAGTGGTTTAATTGGATTCAGATTCAAAGCAATATGTCTACAAATTCCAAAATTCATACATTCAGTTTCTTACTATCATACATACCCCTTTGACATATTCCTTAAATTTTTATGTGCTTAGTGTTGAATATTTGTGTAACTTTACTACTATAAGCGTATATACTAATATACACATGTTCTTATACTATCTATGATTCATATGCATAATATAACTTCAAATTATTATTTTATAAATCTTTCTACACATCTTAGTCCTACTGTCATTCTACTTTTCAGAATTTAATTCAATGAAAATCTTTGAACTCTTTCATACAATTTACTCATTATTGAATTCTATCAAATTGATGCTATTCTTTAATAGAAGAAACTAAAAACAAATTAGATTTTCAAATATTTTTATATATTTATGTTGATGGTAGTACAAAGGTTACCAGGAAATATGTTTTATTAAAGTTTGAATTTGATTATAATTTTTTGTGTATAGTCTATTTTCGTAACTCTCATAAGTTCTTTTTTAAATATTTTTCCAAAGCAGATTTTCAAAATATTTTTGCATATTTTGAAAGATCTTGATTTTAGATGAATTTATCAATTGGTTTCATCTCATTTGGATTAAAAATGCGAAAGACATTCAAGTTTGAAGTTTAAACTGAGTTGGAAATTCAGGAAAAATAGCAAAATACGTCTTCAATGTACTGAAAGCGTATTTTGTCTTTGCGTCACAGTGCTCATTCAAATGAACTTCTCTCGCTGACATGTCGGCACCACTTCTCAGTGACACATGTCACGCACCAGCGCTCAGCCGCGGTCGCTGACAAGAGGGTCCCGCTGGGCAGCGGTAGCAAACAGAGCACAACGTTTTGAGCTCGCCGACGGCAATCTACGGCCGGAGAGGCTGAATCGGTAGAACTACTAGCTTCCTCATGTCATTCCGCACCCAGTGGTGGTACCGATTCATCCCGGCGACCCTCGGAACTACCTCGCCACCGTGGATGAGCGGCGACGGAGGAAGCAGCGAGCTGCACCGGTGACATAGGACTTTTCCGGCCGAATGGGTTCCAGTTTAGCATTAGGGATCACTAAGCTTTCCATTTTGCCTATTGCGAGCTACTGGAGTGCATGGGAAGAGCTTACCACCGTTTGCCGTACTTGGGGAAGAAAGGTGCACAGCGGTGACGGAGTTCTGGTGGTTAATCCCTGAAAACAGAAAAGAGCTTTTGATCCTTAGCAATTAGAGAAACTAATACGGAAAGGAATTGAAGAATGGTTGACTGCACCGGTTGGTTTGGAACCTTTCTCAATCAGCAAGGGTTCTTCGGTCGAGATCAAATTGAGAGGAATTAGCTGTGATCAGTAGACCTCGATGCATGAAACCAGAGGGGAAATAAACTGCACCCAACTGTGACTTAGGAGCGGTATCTATAGCTAGAAACGGCTACGGGAGAGCTCACACTTGGCAAAAGTATTGGCGGGAGCTTGCTGTGCTTGAACTGGCGAAGGAATGGGTGGCGTTGCAGGAATTCAATGCACGGCGGAGGCGTGGCGAGTTTAGGACGGGACAGTTACCTCGAGCGACGCAAGAGTTGCACCGGTGGCGCAAGCTGTAGTGACGAAATGATCACGGTCATGCATGAGAGACTCAGCCGAGAGTAGGAGGAAGATGACAGCAGGCGTCGCTGACGTGTGGGACCATGCACAGTGATCGGCCCACGCGACAGTGACAGTAGAAGGGAATTTCAAATTTTTCTGCGAGCTGAGCTGGTTTGGTTCAATAGTTTTGTTCCCTGTCTTGTCCAAGAATTTTTGAAAATTTTACTGTGGAATTTATCGATAGTTATTTCTACTACGTAAAATTTTCAGACAATATTGTTCATCAAAGAATTTAAAAAAATTCTGACAAAGTACTATGCTCAATTTTATGTTTTCTAATTCCGATTTATTTAAGTGTCCATATCTTGGTTGAAATTTTGGAAACTTTTTGGGAGAATTTATATTTTCCATAGGAGAATACTATAAAAATTTAATCTTCAAATTAGTTATGGTTTATTTATTAAAATTCTGACACTTGCATTTCCAGATTTTCAGTTTTTCAATTTTTGAATTTTTAGAAATATCAAATATAATGATTATCCTTTTAAATTTTTACTGCAGATGAATCGGCCAGAATAAGGATAATTTAAAATTTTTCACAACATATTATTGAGGGAATATTTTTTAAATTCTGACATGATTACTGTTTCTAGTCAAAGTTTCTTAATTCACCTTTCATTTTACATTTTAATGCATGGACATGACTTAAAATTTTATATTTAGAGTTCTTGGATAATTACAAGGTTTTTCACAAATATTTCTTATTTTTTTGTTTTACAACTATTTTCTTTTTACTGATCCCTTTGTTAAATAATTAAGAAAAGAGTTTTCCCTTCTAAGAAATATTCAAGAAAAACAGGAAAATCCAGAGAAAATTCAGGAAAAACCAAGAAAACACAAATTAAACTTATTTCAATATTCTATTAAATTTTTATTAGCTTATTGAATTTCAGGATGTTACAGATCTACCCCTTTACAAAAATCTCGTCCTCGAGATTTGACGAGGGTTAGAAGAAATCAGGGAATTCTTTTCGCAGAAGATCTTCACATTCCCATGTATTTTCATCTTCAGAATGGTTGCTTCATCTTTAGAATGGTTGCTCCATTGAATTTTCAACATTTTATGAGATTTGCTCCTTGTGTGCCTCTTTGCTTCTTCAAGAACACGGATTGGATGCTTTCGATAAGATAGATCAGGTTGCAGATCAATATTCTCTAGATTGGTGAGTTCAGTTGGAAGACGAAGGCACTTTTTAAGTTGATATACATGAAATAGTTTGTGGACTTCGGATAGTTAGGGTGGCAATTCCAACTTATAAGCCATTTCACCCATTTTCCCGAGAATTTGATAGGGTCCAATGTAACGAAAAGCTAGTTTTCCACGGATTTAAAATCGGCAAACTCCGCAGAGTGCTGAGACTTTCAGATAGACAAAATCACCAATTTCAAAGCTGAGGTTATGTCGATGATGGTCAGTATAACTCTTTTGGTGAGATTGGGCTTCTTTCAATCGGCTCTTAATTAACTCCACTTGCTCTTAAGCTTCCTGGATAAGATTTGGTCCAAAGAATTTTCTTTCTCCTACTTCAGACCAAAAGAGAGGGGTCTACACTTTCTTCCATAAAGTGCTTCAAAAGACGACATTTGGAGACTGGCTTAGAAATTATTATTATATGAACATTCCGCAAAAGGTAAGATTTTCTCCCAATTAGTGTTATAAGATAGCACACAGGCTCTTAACATGTCTTCTAATATTTGATTTGTTCTTTCTGTTTTCCCGACCGTCTGAGGATGATAAGCAGTACTAAAATTTAACTTAGTCCCCAAAAGACTATGTAAGCTCTCCCAGAAACGAGATGTAAACTGGGAACCACAATCAGAAACAATGGTCTTTGGGACACCATGAAGACGAACAATATTCTCCAAATACAGTTCGGCAAGCCTATCTCCAGAATAGGTAGTCCTGACTGGTATAAAGTGAGCCACTTTAGTCAATCGGTCAACAATTACCAAAATAGAGTCATTCTCTTTTCTAGTTTTTGGTAGTCCAGTTATGAAATTCATATTTATGTCATCCCATTTCCACTCTGGGATTTTCAAAGGTTGAAGGAGTCCAGTAGGGCATTAATGCTCGGCTTTGACTTGTTGGCATACGTCACAAATTGCAACATAGGCGGCAATGTCCTTTTTCATGCCGGGCCACCAATACTCTTGTTTGAGATCTTGGTACATTTTTGTACTCCCGGGAAGGATTGAAAGAAGTGATTCATGAGCTTCTTTTAAGATCATGTTTTTAAGCTCAGAATCATTAGGAATATAGATTTATTTCTTGTACAGAAGTATCCCATCAGAGCTTTCCTTAAATTCAGACTCAACATCTTGTTTTAATTCTTCCCTGATCTTGATAATGGCTTCATCTTTAAGTTGGGCGACTTTGACAAGAAATTTTAAAGTTGTCTGCACTTCCAATGCGGCCATAAATCCCTTTTTAACAACTTCCAAATTAAGTTTTTGGAATTCTCTTTGCAATTCCGGTTGATCAGTAAGAGCAGAAATTGAGATACAATGAAATTTCCGACTAAGGGCATCGGCTACAACATTAGCTTTACTAGAATGGTAATTGATGCTAAGGTCATAGTCTTTGATTAATTCCAACCATCTTCTTTGTCTAAGATTTAGATTTGGTTGAGTGAAAATGTATTTTAAGCTCTTGTGGTCTATGTATATATTGCATCGATTACCAAGGAGGTAATGACACCAAATTTTTAGAGCATGAACCACGGCTGCTAGTTCCAAATCATGGGTAGGATAGTTCTGTTCATGAGGACGGAGTTATCGAGAAGCGTAAGCTACCACTCTGGATTCTTGCATCAAAACACACCTAAGACCGTGTCGTGATGCGTCACAATAGACATCAAAATCCTTATGGACATCACGCAACACAAGTACAAGTGTTGTGATTAATCTTTTCTTTAATTCTTGAAAGCTAGCTTCACATTCAGGTGTCCATTCAAACTTCTTTTCCTTCTTTAATAGCTGAGTTAATGGTCTAGCAATTTTTGAGAAATTCTCGATGAAGCGGCGATAGTATCCCGCTAGATCGAGAAAACTTCGAATTTAGGGAACATATTTAGGATGTTCCCAAGCTTGAATGGCTTGAATTTTTCCAAGGTCAATAGAAATTCCTCCTTCTGAAAGAATATGCCTAAAAAATGCAACTTCCTTCGGCCAAAATTCACATTTTTCAAATTTTGCATATAGTTTATGCTCTCAGAGTTTTTCAAGTACCATACGCAAATGCTGCGCATGATCTTCTTTTGTTTTGAAATAGATAAGGATGTCATCAATGAAGACCACTACGAACTTATCTAAGTACTCCATAAAGACCTTATTCATAAGGCACATAAAACTGGCTGGAGCATTAGTAAGTCCAAATGACATTACGGTATATTCATATAATCCGTAACGTGTGGTAAAGGCTGTTTTTGGAATATCTTCAGGCCTGATTTTGAATTGATAATATCCATGTTTTAAATCAATCTTGGAAAAGATATGAGTGCTGTTCATCTGATCAAATAAGTCATCGATGCGAGGGATAGGATATTTGTTTTTGATTGTGACTTCATTTAAGGCGCGATAATCTACGCACATCCGTATACCTCCATCCTTTTTAGGAACAAACAACACCAGGCTACCCCATGGAGATGAGCTAGGACGTATGAATCCTTTACTTAATTGTTCATTAATTTGATTTTTCAATTCCACCAATTCATATGGGGGCATGCGATAAGGGCATTTAGAAATGGGTAATGTTCCGGGAACAAGATTTTTGACAAATTCCATATCTCGATCAGGAGGTAATCCTGGCAATTCTTCTGGAAAGACATCATGATAATTAGAAATGATAGCTATTTTGCTAAGCTCTTCTATTATGGTTGAACAGAGAAGTGACTGTGGTTTGGAAGTATTTTTAGTTAGCAAGAAGTGCACTTGGGTTCCTTTTGGATTTGTAAGAGAAATAGTTTTATTTGCACAGTCTATACATCCTTTATGTTTGGATAACCAGTTCATACCAAGAATGATATCTAAGCCCTTAGTTTCAATGATTATGAGATCTGCATAGAATATTACTCCATTGATTTCAATGTTGATTTTAGGACAAAAATTGGTAGTTTTGATTTTTGCTCCAGGGGAAGAAATTATCATATCAAAAGGTAAAAGATCGACAGAGATTTTGTTATGATCAACGAATTTCATGGAAATGAAAGAATGTGAAGCTCCAGAATCGAATAACACCAAAGTTGGCACCGAATGGACAAGTAGTGTACCTATTACCACATCAGGTGCTTCGGTTGCCTCCTCGGCAGTCACATGATTCAAGCGACAACGAGCAGGTCCTGGAGCATTGCTTGGGGCTGTCCTGTTGGGTTGAGGTCCGCTAGGTCCTTGCGGATGGCCCAGGGGTCGCTGTTGCGCTCCTTGGGGCTGCAACTGAGTTGGATTCCTTTTGGGGCATTTATTTGCATAATGCCCGCGCTCATCACAAACAAAACATGTTACATTAGCTTCTTGATTTTTCGCAGCTAAAGGCCTCTTGCTAACATGAGTGAGGCACGCAGTTTGTTGTTGGCCAGGAGCTTGAGACTGCGAAGCTTGCCCTTGGCGTCTTCGCTGGAGTGGAGCAGAAAATCTTGGATTGGATGTTTGACCAACATGGGGCTTGGAAGGATTGACATTCATTCTTTTCTGAGCCATCCACTTCCGTTTGCGTGATTCTAAAATTGTTCGAGTGCCTTGCTCCACTCGAAGGGCTTTATCTACTAGGGTTTGAAAATCATGAATATCATGCGCCACCAAGGTCCATTTGATTTCATCATTCAAATGCTCTCTAAAACGTTCAACTTTCTTTTCTTCTGTGGTGATCTCTGAAAGAGCATATCTGGATAGGTGGTTGAAGTGCTGAAGATACTCCACCACAGACATATTGCCTTGGCGAAGATCAAGAAATTCTCTTCTCTTGAAATCCATTAGGCTGGATGGAATGTGAGTCTTACGGAATGCTTCTTTGAAAGATTCCCATGTGATAGTCTGTCCTTGAGGTACCATGGCCTAAAAATTTTCCCACCAGGCTGCTGCAGATCCTTGTAGCTGGTAGGATGCATACAGTACTTTTTCTAAATCAGTGCATTGTGCAATAGCCAATTTACTCTCTATAGAACGAAGCCAATCATCAGCTTCTAAAGGATCATTTGTGGAAGAGAAAGTAGGGGTCGAGTCCTAAGAAATTCATTCAGCTTGGAGTAATTTGAAAAATTTCCATTGCCATTTCTAGCAATGGTGGCACTGATACTAGCAGTGTTTTGAACCATTTGCTGTAGAAGTAAGGTATGTGTTTGATGATTTTGTTCGATCATGGCAAGCATTTGTGCCATGGTCGGGGGTTCAGGCAGGTGATCTTCTGGGACAGGATTTGATTGATTCTGAGGTGGGGGTGGAACATTGCGATTGGTAGGTTGAGATGACGAAGCTCTAGAAGGGTGCATAGGATTTGGTTGAGCGGGTGTTGGAATTATATTTTCTTGAGATTTTGTAACTGGAGTAGCTTCGGTTTCCAAAAGATGACTAAGAGATCTTGTAACTGGCATTCTGAAATGGCAATAAGAATTGTTTTGATAGCACAGATGGGTAATAAATGAATAATACTTAACTTTATGAATAACAGTTAAGGTATTCTTTTTATTACAAGGATCATCTCATCGGCAATTTTCACCTCAATGCTATATATTAACGAGAGATATCCATACAATAACACCAAATAAAACTTCTCAAAAGATGCCATATAATACCAAAAAGTTACACACATAATTTACACATATATTACAATGAATTAACTAATTACACACGGATTTTTTTACATAACACTACCAACTACTATAATATAAAACTACTATTTCCTAATCAGAGTCGCTAGATATAACCCATACACCTTGGACCACTGGGTAAGATGGTGGTGATCCTATATCACAGCTACTTTCTAAACTAGAGGGTACAAGAGGAGGATTTGGTGCCCCGACTGGATGAAATTGCTATAAATATTCACGTCGGTTGCCTACTCGACGTCTTAGTCCTCTTGATAAATTTTGTGATCTCATATAAGCCTCATATGTGCGAATATAAGACTTCATATTAATATTATGCACTTTGCAAATTCGTCGTAGCAGCTTGCGTCCGGATTCTTGAATTGCTTCATGTTTAAACTCTTTAGAGTGTTTTGCATTATGGTGCACTACTTGACCTCCAAGTATGGTAGTGGAATGACTATATATTTTATACCCATTTTGCATTCTCTTAATATCGAAAATAGGTTTATGTTTTTCATGCCCTAAATTTTCTGCTAGCTCTCTTGCAATATCAGCCCATTTTGTCTCATAATGGCCATCCTAAATTATTTCCAAAAAGAGAAATGATTAGTAATCATATAAGTATGAAAATTTTAAAATAAAAGGAAAGGTTTACAATAGTTATATATATTTTTCTTTTCCTCATTATACCACTTCTATTCTAATTTCATGTTTTTAATTCTAGAGTCTTTATATGCTTTTATTTTTCTTATTGAAATTCTTATTAAGGTTTGCTATGTCGTGAAAATTTTAACTTTTATGCTAAATATTCACAAATGCAATCTAGGACATTCAAAAATTTCTACAACCTAAAAGCTTTTATGCATATATATAATATCTTACATATATCATAGTACAATACAAACTCCCATACCAAATATCTCACATAATACAATACCAAAACCAGCCCTATCATCTACTTTACAATGGGCACTTGCTACCATTATGGTATACCAACTACTCTAATCACTAGTTTCTAACCATCCAGCAAACTCAGTCTCAAGGCCATCATCCTTCAGCGGTGGTGGATTTGAAGAGCTTCCTCCTGTAGCAGGAGAAACGTCTCGTTGAGGAGCTGGTGGTGATAGAGGACGACGAGAAGTCAAAGGCCTAGACTACATAGTGCGCCTAATAAGGCGGGGTCTACTCCCTCCGATTGACATGCGGGCTGTGCGGTGATGGGTAGTGGGTACAGCAAGAGCAGGTGGTGGTGTAGCAGCAGGGTCAGTAGAAGCAGGAGGTGCAGGAGGAACAATAGGTGCGGCGGTACCCATGACTGAACAGGAGATAAACCCCATATTTATGAATGGGGCTATCACACCTTCCAGGTACCCCACACGGCGGTGATATTCCACTGCCTCCTGGGCCACATGGCGATGGTGCTCATCTGATGCGTTGCTGAATTCCACTAGACTATGCAATATGTCCATGCGGATCTCTGAGGGATCTGGGTATGTAGTATCTCCTTGCGATGATCTAGCAGGATAGAGGTGGTAGGTAGCATGCAACTCGGGTAATGCATGGTGTAAGCGAACTACAGCAGTGTAGGCAGCATTGTTCATGACGACCTCCATAGTAGAACCATAGCCCTCAAAATAGCGTTCTCCTTCGTCCATCGTAGCACGAGCCGGAACATGCAACCTAGTTGCATATTCTATAGTGGATGAACTCAAGGGAACATAATACACCATGTAACGCGGATTCTCTATGTAATGTGCCACCTCCATCATTCCTCGCTAATATTCTCCGAATACCAATTTCTAGTTTTTCATTGCTCTCATAACATAGAATGATATCCATCTGTACAGACAAAGGAAAGATTAGAACTTTTCAATAAGAATAGATAAGAATTAATAACAGATAGTTAAGACAAGAAAACAATTATTAATGGAATAACATACATAAATTTTTAAGCACGAGTTTGAATCCTAGTGATTTCTTTTTACGGCCATACTGACTAAGGTTGTTTCTACAGTCTGTATGGCTCTTATACCAATCTGTAGCAACCCCAATTTTGATAATAAATTATCAACAATGGGCTCCCTGTGCACACAGTACTAGTCCAAGGATTAGTAGCTAGTACGCACAGTTTACAAATTGACATCACATCCATACACAATATTATTACAAGAGTAATAGTGTTTTAAATTCATATAATTGTATTATAGTTCAAAAACTTGAAAACTAGCAGCAAAAGCATTATTTATATTGTACTTTGCCCCATAACCCTCAGGCAACAGACAAGGTAAATCCTTAGAAAAAGGCATCATCATTATCGCCGTATTCTGAGGCGTCATAAACATCGTCGGGGTAATCAGAGTCGTCACCTAAAAATAATGTTGATAGCAAGATTGAGTACATTGTGTACTCAGTAAGACTTGTAGTGTTTGAAAAATGCAGTATAAATAAAATGCAGGTTATAACAATGGAGAAGTTTCTACAGTTATTTTGCAATTGCACAATTCAATCATAGCATATGTAGATTGAAATCGAGAATTTGTAAAAGAACAATTTCTATGATAACAAAATATTTACAAGATATCCATTATAACATAGTCTCCCTGAATGATCCAACCCATTCTTATATCATCCTTGACATGCACATATTTCAAAACACCAGTTTTCCATTAAATCATTTTTAAATAAAAAGTCTAGGTATGTGATGACATCACCAAGTGCCTTTGACCGTAGGCGCGGCTAATTAATTAGATTCACATTCTGCAGAGGTGTACAACTTTACCCACAAGAAATGATCTACCATTTTTGCCAGGCCATTTAACACACTTCCTTGGGTGCGTTAGCATGGTGATCATAACATAATCGTTACATTACTCAAACCCAACTTTGCACCAGCCCAGTGACGTTAGTCCTTGTTATGGAGAAGAAACAAGAATGATAGACATATCCTGTCATTCGTAATAGTAATATGAGTAGTATCCCTACAATATAGTTTTCTTCTCATAATAAGGCGTACACTGTTATACCGACATGCATTTACCCACATCGAAGTATGGAAGCCCCTCACAAGCAATCCTAACTAGAATGCTTCTACTTTCTCTCGCCTACCAATGTGCAAAACCAGATTCAAGTAACTTAATAGATTAAGACTGTCCCATACCAGTACTCATGGTTGTATGATTATCTTGACTTGTAAGCAACCCATAGCTCAGTCCTTAATTTGACACGGGCGATACTCCACCCTACACTACGTACAATCCCCTTGTATATCTGGCTACTGCAACAATCGCCCGCATCGAAATCATAGTTTTATTTTGGGATTTGTAGTTAAAATACCAGTAATTGACATCATGTTTTTTCTATTTTTTTCAAAATTTCCCAAGAATTAGTTTTGAGTTAATCATCTACTTCGTTTCTAATAAAGCAAGACTAAGCATTGTTAATATTCATATACACCCAATTTGACATCATGTATTGTCTACCCCCCTTCTTATGGTTAACAAGGATCACATGTTCGAATGTGTTGGGGAAGTTCTGACAAATAATAGGTTTACCTACCACCAGCCCAATATAGCATTTTTATGGAAAGTATGCGCATGCATAATAATTTTGCAAGCATTGAAAGATAATTAATTAAAATACTAGGAACAAAATGGTCAAGGAGGTGCTTGCCTTCATGATCGCAGTCTGGTATGAAATCCAGGTCAAGGGCAATGTTGTCGTCTATCAATTCTGGATCGTCGCACTCTGTTTGTTGTTCCATACATTTCATAAGAAAAAATAGATCCAATAAGAACAAATAAAAGACAATTTGAACATTCAAATGGAAACTCAAATGATGACATATGAGTGTTCAACAACAGAATTATAAATGTGTTTAGGTGTATATATTGTTTTATTATTTGTGATTATTAGCATTATTCTAAATGTTATCTGGCAGTTCATGCTTCATATGAATTATCCTTTTATTTTATCGAATTCAAGATGCAAAAATTGTTTTAAAGTGAAAAGATCACAACACATCAAGTGGTTTAATTGGATTCAGATTCAAAGCAATATGTCTATAAATTCCAAAATTCATACATTTGGTTTCTTACTATCATCCATACCCCTTTGACTTATTCCTTAAATTTTTATGTGCTTAGTGTTGAATATTTGTGTAACTTTACTACTATAAGTGTATATACTAATATACACGAGTTCTTATACTATGTTTGATTCTTATGCATAATATAACTTCAAATTATTATTTTATAAATCTTTATACACATCTCAGTCCTACTGTCATTCTACTTTTCAGAATTTAATTCAATGAAAAATTTTGAATTCTTTCTTACAATTTACTCATTATTGAATTCTACCATATTGATGCTATTCTTTATTAGAAGAAACTGAAAACAAATTAGATTTTCAAATATTTTTATATATTTAGGTTGTTGGCAGTACAAAGGTTACAGGAAATTTGTTTTATTAATGTTTGAATTTGATTATAAAATTTTTGAGTATAGTCTATTTTCATACGTTCTCTTTAGTTCTATATTTTAATATTTTTTCAGAGCATATTTTCGAAATATTTTTATGTATTCTGAAATATCTTGATTTTAGATGAATTTAGCAATTGGTTTCATTTCATTTGGATTAAAAATGCATAAGATATTCAAGTTTGAAGTTTAAGCTGAGTTGGAAATTCAGGAAAAATAGCAAAATACGTCTTCAGTGTACTGAAAGCGTATTTTGCCTTTGCACCATAGTGCTCATTCAAAAGAACTGCTCTCGCTGGCATGCCAGCCCCACTTCTCAGTGACACACATCACGCACGCAGTGCTTAGCCACGGTCATTGACAAGAGGGTCCCGTCGTGTAGTGACAGCAAACAGAGCACGGTGTTTTGAGCTCGTCGACGGCGATCTACGGCCGGGGAGGCTGAATCAGTAGCACTACTAGCTTCTTCAAGTCATTCCGCACCCAGTGGTGGTACCGATTTGTCCCGGCAACCCCCGGAACTACCTCGCCACCATGGATTAGCGGTGGCGGAGGAAGCAGCGAGCCGCACCAACAACATAGGACTTTTCCAGCCGAATGGGTTCCAGTTTTAGCATTAGGGATCACTAAGCTTTCCATGTTGCCTATTGGGAGCTACTGGAGTGCACGGGAAGAGCTTACCACCGTTCGCCAGACTTGGGGAAGAAAGGTGCACAACGGCGGCGGAGTTCTGGTGGTTAATCCCTGAAAACTGAAAAGGGCTTTTGATCCTTAGCATGTAGAGAAACTAATACGGAAAGGAATTGAAGAATGGTTGACTGCACCAGTTGATTTGGAACCTTTCTCAATTAGCTAGGGTTCTTCAGTCGAGATCAAATTGAGAGGAATTAGCAGTGATCAGTAGACCTTGATGCATGAAACCAGAGGGAAAATAAATTGCACCCAACTGCGACTCAGGAGCGGTATTTATAGCTAGAAATGGCTACGGGAGAGCTCACATTTGGTGAAAGGATTGGCAGGAGCTTGCTGTGCTTGAATAGGTGAAGGAATGGGCGGCACTGCGAGAATTCGATGCATGGTGGAGGCGTGGCGTGTTTAGGATGGGGCGGTTACCTCGGGCGACGCAAGAGTTGCACCGGTGTATGAGAGACTCAGCTGAGAGGAGGAGGAAGATGACAGTAGGCGTCGCTGACATGTGGGACCATGCACAGTGATCGGCCCATGCGGCAAAGACAGTAGAAGGGAATTTCAAATTTTTTTGCGAGCTGAGCTGGTTTAGTTCAATGGTTTTGTCCCCTGTCTTGTCCAAGAATTTATGAGGATTTTACTGTAGGATTTATGGATAGGTATTTCTACTCTGTAAAATTTTCGGACAATATTGTTCATCACAGAATTTAGAAAAATTCTGACAATGTACTGTGCTTAATTTTATGTTTTCTAACTCCGATTTATTTAACTGTCCATATCTTGGTTGAAAATTTTTAAACTTTTTGGACTAATTTATTTTGACCATAGAAGAATAATTTAAAAATTTTAGCTTCAAATTAGTTATGGTTTATGTATGAAAATTCTGACACTTGCATTTTTAGATTTTTAGTTTTTCAATTTTTGAATTTTTAGAAATAGTAAATATAATGATTATCCTTTGAAATTTTTACTGTAGATGAACCAGCCAGATTAAAGATAATTTAAAAATTTTCACATCATATTAATGAGGGAAATTTTGATTAAATTCTGACATGATTACTGTTTCTAGTCAAAGTTTCTTAATTCACCTTTCATTTCACATTTTAATGCATGGACATGACTTAAAATTTTACATTTCAAGTTCTTGGATAATTACAAGGTTTTTCAAGAATTTTTATTATTTTTTTGTTTTACAATTATTTTCTTATTACTTATCCCTTTGTTAAATAATTAAGAAAAGAGTTTTCCCTTCTAAGAAATATTCAAGAAAAACAGGAAAATCCAGAGAAAATTTAGGAAAAACCAAGAAAACACAAATTAAAATTATTTCAATATTCTATTAAATTTTTATTACCTTATTGAATTTCAGGATGTTACAAATTATTAGCAATAGCCGGATGTGAAAGTGTTGCACGTAGTCATGTCTTGTGGGTAAAGCTGTACCTCTGCAGAGTATAAATCTTTTCGAAAAGTTGTTCTCGCGGTCAAGGGACACTTGGTGCACCTGCATTAGTTGGCAGTTTTGATATTTTCTAAATGTGTTGGATTGAAAAAATTTGTTGGGAAGTACTTATTTCAAATTTATGTCAATGGACGACCCGATGCTCACGTCGTGGAGGATTGTGAGTTGTTGCTTACACTTTACTTGTTTATTATTTTCATATCTGTCAAACTTGCTTTTATAAATTCCGTTTTGCAATTACTATTTATTTTACAAATTAAATTTGCTTTATACAAATTAAACATAGAAGCCTTCCCTTTGAAATTGTAATATCCCAGGTGATCTTTAGCGAATGTTTTTTCTTTTGAGTGCGCTTGGGTTTTCGCGAGCCATCCTTTGGGTTTTGGGGGGTCCCGAAAGTTGGTTGGGCCGGTGGGTGCTAGTTTTGGGCCCTAGGAAGTGTTATTGGGCCTTTGTGGGGGTAACATCAAACCCTAAAACACTTGAGCCCCTAACCCAACCCCAGCCAAAATTCCCCCAGCCCTTCCTGGCCCCCCTCTTCCCCTTCCGTGCGCAGCCATGCTCCTCCCTGCACCCTCCACTCCAGGCCGACTGCCCCTGCGCCTCCTCTCCACTCCAGGCCGACTCCTTCCCCTCTCCTCTGGATCGTGGGCTCCTAGGAGCTGGCGCCACCTCTCCCTTTCCCTACCGACTCCCGCCCCCATTTCTTCTCTGGCCAGCGCTTCTCCTCCAGTCGGCCGACTCCTTTGCTGGCCGCCGCCTCCAGCCCTAGCCGGCGTCGCTCCGGCTTCCCTTGCCCTCCTGGCTCGGCGTCGCCCCCTCCTCTTCCCTCATTGGGCAGCAGAAGCAAGAAGAAGATCATCAAGAAGAATATGAGCAAAGAAGAATGGAAGCGGCGCCTCCTTCCTCCCTGCTGGCCGGCGTCGAGCCTTGTCCCTGCCGAACCCTCCTCCTCCTTCCTCTCCTTTGTGGTAAGTGGAGGTGATGTTCTAGTTGTGGATGAATTATTGTAGCCAAGGTGTTTGATGAATTGTAGACTCAGTGTATAGAGGTTTCTTTGTGCCTGCCATGTGTTTGATGTAATGCTCCAAAGGTTTATTTCCCTTCATTCGTGTTTGCCATCAACTCACTTCTCTTGTGACATGTTTCGCTAGCTATAATCAAATGCTAAAGAGGAAATTCACAATATTTACTTTAGAGGGTGGGGTTGATCTGTTGGTTCATAAATTCTTGTTCATATTGGCTTATAAATGTTACTCTCTGGGGAGTTTTCCTTGGGCTCAACCTGACTATTGGTGCTTCTATATGGGGAGGTACTTGTTTATGCTAGGAGCAGAGGGTAGGGCTTAGAGTTATTCGTCTACTACATAAAACCCCAGATTTATCAAGGTGTCTTGATGTGCTCTTGTTAAGCCATACTTCTCGATTTCGATAAGCTTATGAAAAGGATAGTTAGCATACTAATTGAATTGGTTGCATGTATGCTGCTAGCTTCATGTGTTAACTTTGATGAGCAAATGAGTAGCACTATGTATAAATATATATATACACATTTCTGTTCTGTTAATGAGATGATTAGTGCTAAAGGGCTATGTACATTATTCATTCAGGAGATAATATTTGATCTGAAGAATATGAATTCTTGGGGCTTGCTTAGCCGAAATATCTATACTGGTAATCAAAGAATGCTATTCTTAAAGTTCATATGAATTTGCAGATTTGGATGCTCTTATTCAAAACAGAGAATGCATTATTTGTTGGTGTCTCGCGCATAGCTTCTGCAATATGTGTCTTATCTTGCTAGAAGTTGTGGAGTGCCCTTCGGGAATTTATGTGTATATAGTGTCGCACAAAGAAATTTATTATGGCAGCATCTTAGTTCTTATGCTTTGTAACATCCCCAATTTCGGTCTTTTGTCTAAAGCTAATTTAAAATTAATTAATTTAAAATTTGGATTTTCCTTGGTGTTCTAATTAATCTGGCATCCATATCCATCCGAAATTGAAGTTCAAACCTTTATCGTCCACAAAGTCAAAATTCTCAATTCCGGTCCTTATTCGAAATTTCACCCGAGTTCCAAAATGCTCTAAAAATCCCAAAACCTATTGTATTAGGTTTCAAATATTCTAAAATGATTTTGAGAATTGTTCCAAGATTTTTAGAATCTCTTTGGTATTTTATCTCTCGCGGTCTTTCATCAAAATCAGTATATTCGTTCCGGAATTGTCTAAATTCCAAAATTCATCAAAATTCAGTAAAACCAATTTTATTGGGTTCCAAATAATCTCTAGTATTTCTTAGAAATTTTCCAGGATTTTTAGATCATTTTTACTATTTTATTCCTCGTGCTTTTGTCTCTTCATTTCTTCTGACCAACGAGAAAGCGACACGTGTCATATCACTGTTCATCGTCTTCTTCCTCCCGACAATGCCATGAGCAGAAATTTTCAGTTTTCACTCCATCTTCAAATGCTCATAACTCTCTCCACGATTGTCCGAATCTAGTGAAATTTGAAGCGTTACGACGGTGTCGTAATGGAGATTGATTATCCCACCATTGCTTATCCCGAAATAAAGCAAAATGGTCGCTGCAATCAAATCTTTGCCGTTTCTTTTTTTAGCCATAACTCTTCCGTTTCTTCGTCTCTCCAAGCGTGTGAGTACTCCAAACGTGCGTATCGACGTCCTCTACATTGTGCTCACCTTGCCCCTTTGGTTCTATATCGTTTGCCATCCCAAAACTCAAGAAAACAGTACGCCGACGTCCTCCAAAGACACCGACGAGCCATCTTTTGCTCCGGTGAGTTTTCCGGCGAACCAACCGCGTCACTTTGTGCCTTTTGCTTCCAAGAGCACAACCATTCAATCGGATTTGATTTTCGTTGCAGTTTGACCCCGGATTTCAAGTTTGTTCGTCGTCGGTCGTCGCTCCGTTCGTCGTCGATTGCTCCCAATTGGGTAAGAACCAATTCAATTCCTTGCACCCGTAGACTCCCCTCGATGCTAGCTATCCGGTGCTCACCTTAGTTTCGAGAAATATTGTGGTTTCGGATGCTTATGACCGTCGTGCCGTCGAACTCGTTTTTGGCATCGACGGACTCGTCGCTCCGGGCCTTCTCGCCGCCGGCCACCATGCCCATGAGCTTCGCGTCGCCGAGCCGCACTCGCCCCACCCCTCGCCGTCGTCCGAGTGCCCGCCGGCCGCCGCTCCCATGCGCGCCCGCCCGTGCACGCCTCTGCGCCTTGCGCGTGGCAGTTGCCGCGCCGCCCCTGGCCATGCTCCTCCACTGCCGCCGCCTCTTGCCCTGGCCACCGCCCCTAAGGCGAGGTTCCCCTCCGGCAAGCCCTTTTCTTCTTTCTTCCTTGGCCTCTCCCTCTCCCATGGCGATGCTGCTCTCTGTCATTTCTTTGTGCACAGGCATGTGGAGAAGAAGCACTACTCAATGACGTGTGGGGCCAGCCTGTAAGAGAGTTAAGAAATCAGGAAATCCAGGAAAAAGAAAAGATTCCAAAGAATATTACTCGGTTTTCCAATTTTCAGGATTTTGAGAATTCAAACAATTGTTTCTCCTCCGTCGTAACTCCGAATCGAGTGATTCCAATTGTTAAATTCATCTAAATTCATCTTCTATCTGCCAGTATTTTTATTATAATTTTTGGTGCTGTTAAAATTTATTTTATTCTTTTGTGTCGTTCCGTTTTGCGCGTAGCCGAAGAATTTGTCGTAGTCGCCGACGAAGGAGAAGAGCTTCAGTGCAGCGCATCACAACTCATCGACGAAGGCAAGTCTCCTTGACGCACATTGATCCTATGATTTACAAATGTTTTACAAAAGTTTTACAACATGCATTGCTATTTATATAAAGATGATGTTAAATATAGGTTGATAGTTAATCCGAATTGATAATACCACCTTGATGTTGAAATCCATGTTCATTTGTAACCCTAGGTTGCTGTGATATATCATGATCATATTAGGTTGTGATATATTTTGTTTAGTGCGTAGATAAGCTTAGTTATGAATTGATTAAAATACCTATGGATGGGTTGCTTTGAAAATGTTGTTAAAATGTGTTTTATTGAAATCAGAGCAAAGAGATTGCTGCTGTCATTGCAAAATAAAAATAAAATAAAAATGGTTTAGATTGGGGCGGAATGGTTGTTGGGCGGGTGCGGATGGAGCATCGTTTCGCTTGTGAAAGCCGCCCTAATCAATTTAAGGACCGACGCTTATGGCTGCCCATTCTAAGCATTACCGTGCAACCACATGTCAAATGGGCTCGACCGGCCGAGTAATTTGTAGAAACCTAACTTAGACTCACCAGATGGTGGAATGTGGGTGCTGGATGGAGGCGGTGTTTTATTTTCCCACACTGCGCAAGAGGGGCTTCTATATCATGATGGAACCCTAATAGCGGTGAAACCTCGGTAATTGAGTCGGGTTAGGCGATATATTGTAAAGGCCTTGTCATGATCTCTCTGCAGGCACACCAAAGGAAGTGTGTTCATAGCGCTTGGCATTAAAAAGATGATCATGTCATGTGGGTAAAGTCAGACACCTCTGCAGAGTTAAAACTATTCAATAGCCGTGTTTACTACCAAGGGCAAAGCGAAGAATGCTTTCATATTGGTAGACTTGGTTTTGGTTTTAAAAATAACTGATGTTTTGTTTTGGGATTCGGGAGTGGATAGAACTCTCGGATATTTATTTGGCGGATTGAGCCAATCAGGTAGATGGAACCTGCTTTGATCATGACGGATGGAGTCATGAGTTTGTTTACCTTAATCTTTTAAATGTGGCGGATAGAGCCTTTATACTGGTGATGGTGGATAGAACCTTCACTAGAATATTAAATAATTCAATTGTTAAAATAATTGTTAAAATGTGCATTGTGAAAAATATTATTATGTATGGTTTGATAAAACTTGGCTTTATGCAAAAGAACCTATTAAGCCTTTCCTTGAAAGCCCTACATGTTGCATGTTCCTGACTTATGAGTACGCTTGTACTCACATGCTACACAAAAATTTTATCATCGAGAACTACCAGATGCAGTTGAAGATGACGAATTCTATATCGAGGAGTTTGATGAAGGTCGCCAGATAATCGAAAGCGTTCCTAGTCGCCACCGTGGTGTCTTTTGGGTTTTACCTCTTTGTTATTTGTTTCCTCTGCTATGAACTCAGGTCATGTGACCAGGTGATGTAATAAATAGCCATGTGGCGGGTACTTTATATTTATGTTATTTCTTCGCTCGCTCGTTATGATTATCACTGCTTCACTGTGTGTACTAGTAACTGATCTGGGACTAGTACAGAAATACACAGGAGATTCCGGATGGTAAATCTAGGGTCTCATATGCTTCTATTCAGATGTGTTAGTATTTTGTTTAACCAATTATTTTGGATTGATACATTTGCATATGAGATCATGTCTATTGCACCCTATTATCTCCCTGATCACTGTATTATGCTTAACAGCTTAAGTTGGTGTATTATCCCTAGTCAATGTTGAGTAAAGCTACCCATGGGGATTTAGATACACAAGGGTTCTGTGTTGCAATTGATTGATTGATTGGTCGGTAATTTGTATCTGTGTTTGATTTCTGATTTCAGGAGGAGTGGCCTCTTCTTCACGCGCCACTCCACTTCCCGCGGTTTAAGGCAAGTACATAGTGTTACTGAGCGTGGTTGTGTGTTCATATGTGATGCTCCTTAATTTAATGGTTGCTCTGCTAAGTAGATGAACTTTAATTGAAAATGAGTTTTTAGTAAGGTTGATTATACTAAGTATATTGTTCGAGTGAATGGGGTTGACATGAGTTTGGTTTAAATGGTTAAGTTATTTCTAGAGATAGTATATGTGAGTATTTAATTGCAAGTGTATTGTGAGACCCCAGATTTATCATCCAAAATCTCCTGTGTATAACCGTACTAGTCCCAGATCAGTTGCTAGTACACACAGTGAAGCAGTGATAATCATAACCAAAATTTAACGAAGTAATAGAATAAATATAAAGTACCAGCCACATGGCTATTTATTACATCTTCCAGTCACATGACCTGAGTTCACAACAGCGGAAACAAATAACAATAAGATTAAACCCAAAAGACACCACAAAGTATTTACTAGGAGCGCGCGCTTAGTTATCTTGGCGATCTCCAACGAACTCCTCGTCATAGAACTCATTGTCTTCGACTGCATCTTGGTAATTCTTTGATGACAAAATTTTGTGTAGCATGTGAGTACAAACGTACTCCGCAAGTCTGGGAAAATGCAATATGGAGGGCTTTCCAAGGAAAGGCTTAATAGGGTTCTTTTGCGTAAAGCCAAGTTTCATCAAACCATACTTAATAATAATTTTCACAATACACATTTTAACAAATATTTTAACAATTGAATATATTTATTATTCTAGCGAAGGTTCTATCCACCATCACTAGTATACTGGCTTTATCCGCCACATTTAAAAGATTAAGGTAAACCAACTCATGACTCCATCCGTCATGATCAAAACAGGTTCCATCTACCTGATTGGCTCAATCCGCCAAATAAATATTTGAGAGTTCCAACCACTCCCGAATCCTAAAACAAAACATCGCTTATTTTTTAAAACCAAAACCAAGTCTACCAAGATAAAGCATTCTTCGCTTTGCCTTTGACCATAGGCACGGTTATTCAATAGTTTTAACTCAGAGAGGTGTACACTTTATTTCCACAAGACATGATCTTCTTAATGCCAAGCTATTAACACACTTCCTTTGGTGTGTCGCCGAGAGATCATGACAAGGCCTTTATAATGTATACGCCTAACCCGACTCACCACCGAGGTTTCACCGTTAGGGTTCCATCCACCCAAGACAGAAGCCCTCTTCATACTGTGGGAAATACGACTGCTTCCATCCGCACCCACATTCCACCAACCGCAAGTCTAAGTTAGGTTTTTACAAATTATTCACCAGTCGCACCCATTATAGATATGTGGTTGCACCGTAATGCTTAGAATGGATAGTCATAAGCGCCGGTCCTTAAATTGATTAGGCGGCTTTCACAAACTGTAACCAAGGCTCCATCCGCACTACCGACAAACCATTCCGCCCCAATCTAAACCATTTTTATTTTATTTTTATTTTGCAATCACAGCAACAATCACCTTGCTACAATTTTCATAAAACACGTTTCAACATCATTTTAGAATTTATCCTACCATAGGCATTTTGATCAACATCAATCCTAAGCACAGTCTAACGTACTAACAAGGTTAATCACATGATATATGATTTCATGATTCAAACTTAAGGTTACAAAGGTATGGTAATCAAACAGCAAGGATGTCATTTCGAAATGGGTATAACTAACATCCTATATTTTAACATCATCAGTTTATATAAATAGCTATGCAAGTTGTAAACATTTTACAAAACAGTTATAAACAATGGGATCAATGTGCGTCAAGGAGACTTGCCTTCATCGACGAGATGTGATGTGCTGCACTGAAGATCTTCTCCTTCGTCGGTGACGACAACCGCTTCTTCGACTACGCGTAAAACGAGGCACGAAAAGAATAAAATAAATTAAACAGAAACTAAAAATTATAATAAATATACTGGTAGATAGAGGATGAATTTAGATGAATTTAGAAATTTGAACCACTCGATTCCGAGTTCGGATGGAGGAGAAGGGGTCAAAGGAAGTTTGATGAGAAATAAAATCACGAAATTGAGAAATTACACTGTAGCATCACGATGCTACAGTGCTTCATTCTCCTATACGCCTGTGTTACAGAGGAAATGCCAGGAACAGAAGCAAGGAGGGAGCAGCGCCGGTTGGAGGAGGGTTACCGGGCGATGGCGGCGAGAGGGGGCAATGAGGTTTGGGGGTTGCTGCAGGCGTGGCGCCTGACCACGACGCTGGGTCGGGTACTGCACGCAGTGATTTAACATGGCGCTGGCGTGGGGTGGCGGCAAGACAGTGGCAGCGGTCGGGGACCGGCGGAGGTGCAGCGAGCGCCTGACAAATGCGGTGCGGAGGCAGAGAACGGCAATGGCGAAGCGAGTTCGACGATGCCCAAAAACGGACCGACGGCACGACGGCCAAAACCACTCTAAAACACAAAATTTCTGAAAACTAAGGTGAGCACAGGATAGCTAGCATCAAGGGGAGTCTATGGGTGCAAGGAACTGAATTGGTTCGTACCCAAACGGAAGAAATCGACGACGAATAGAGCGACGACCGACGACGAACAAACTTAAAATTCGGGGGTCAAACTGCAATGAAAATCAAATCCGATTGAATGGTTGTGTTCATGGAAGCAATGGGCACAAAGTGACGTGGTTGGTTTACCTAGAAACTCACCGGAGCAAAAGATGGCTTGCTGGTGTCTTTGGAGTGCGCCGGGCGTTGGGTTTTCTTGAGTTTTGGGAAGGGAAATGGCACTGGACTAAAGGGACAGGTGAGCACAGGATGGAGGACGTCGAGATGAAACTTTTGAGTACTCGCACACGTTGAGGGAAGGAGAAACGGAAGAGTTATGGCTAAAACAAGAAATGGCAAAGAATTGATTGTAGCGACCGTTTCACTTGATTTCAGAGGGGGTAATTGATGGAGAATTGAAGTCTTTGATGACACGGTCGTTTTGCAACTGACCTCACTTGATTTCGTTGAGAATTGCGAAAGATATGAGCATTTGAAGATTGGCTTGCAAAAGGGGCTGGACATCAACAGTGCTGGCTGGAGGTTGAAGACGATGAACAGTGCAGATTTTAAAGTACGCGAGATAAAATAGATAACAAGATCTAAAAATACTGAAAAAGATCCTAAAAATCCTAAAGAATAAAATGGAACCCAATAAAATTGGTTTTGCTAATTTTGGATGAATTTGGAATTTAGATAATTTCGGGATGAATAAAATAGATTTGATGAAAGCGTGAGAGATAAAATACCAGAGAGATTCTAAAAATCTTGAAACAATTCCCAAAATCATTTTAGAATATTTGGAACCTAATGCAATGGGTTTTGAGATTTTTGAAGCATTTTGGAACTCAAGTGAAATTTTGAATAAGGACCGGAATTTGAAATTTTGATTTTGCGAACGGTGAAAGATTGAACTCCAATTTCGGAAGGATGTGGATGCCAGGTTAATTAGAATACTGAGAAAAATCCAAATTTTGAATTTAATTATTTTAAATTAAATTTTAACAGAAACCCGAAATTGGGGATGTTACATGTATTGTGGTGAACGTGGCTCGGTGGCCGTATGATTTAATTGCAGGACAGAAATGCTGTAATGTGTTGCCGTGTCTTATTGTTGAATCTGTTTAGAATAGTATCGTTGGCAACTTATGAATGTGAGAATTTGGCTATATTTATGTCTGTGGATATGGCTATGGTAGCGTTGGCAATGAATGAAGGGTTGCATTTCATTCATTTAAATTGCATCGTGCATTTATTAAAGGAAGAGGCGACCCATTCTGATGCGGGCCTCTGTGTTCATATGTAGTGAACACGAAAGTCCTACCTCATAGTCCCATTCATCGAGGTGAATGGGAGCGAGACAGTAAGAGTAGGCACCTTCCACGGGATGGAAGGGACGTGAGGGTGCACACCGACGGGTGGGCACTCGGCAGTACCGGTACGTGCATCAAAGAGAGCATTCATGTCGCATTGCATTCTAACAATGATTTTGAGTTAAATGGAAAGGTGTCGTGTTGGAATCGAGTCGTGGGCTCATCCAAAGGGATTAAAGAGGTATGTGTAAGAATTTAGTAATGAAGTGGAACAGGTGAGCATGCATGATGCTCTACATGATTGTAGTAGTGTGATGGATTATTTCAGATTCTGTATTTTTATGTATGGTTGCAGGATATAAGTTATGTTTTCAGGCTATGTATTATGCTTCATTGTCGGGGAGTTGTGAACTCCATCAAAGACGAGTATGGGGTTGGTTTTGTAGTATTAGTTGTGGTACTTCTATTCTAACTGTTTACTATACTTATGTAAGAATGGTTGTTATGTTTTTAAGTAGGAAAATGCGATTGATTATGAATTTATTCTTTGATGTACTTCGTTGAGTCATCGACTCACGCTTGTGGTTTGTGTTGTTGCAGGTACCTTGAAACCGGCATGCATTGTAACATCCCAAAATTTGGGTTTTCAAAAATTTATATTTAAATTAGCTTTTCAAAAATTTTACATCAATCTTATTTGATTAAAGAAGCTTAATTTAGAATTTTCTAGATCTAAAACAATTTAATGTGTCTTTTGTGTGTATCAAGTAAATTAAAATTTAGTTTTTACAGTGTTCTTTGTATCTCAGGGAATTTCTAAAATTTGAGATTTTCTAAAATTAATTAAAATTATTAATTTAAACATTTGGATGTTAATTGGATTTTTATTTGGATTTTTAATTCGAATTATTAATTGTTCGGGCAATTCTATATCCAAATTCCATTTCAAACCATTCCTTTGAAATTATATTTAAATTCATATTAAATTCAAAATTTGGATTTTCCTCGGTGTTCTAATTAACCTGGCGTCCATATCCTTCCAAAATTGGAGTTCAATCCTTTTCCGTCCGCAAAGCTAAAATTTCAAATTCCGGTCCTCATTCGAAATTTCACCTGAGTTCCAAAATACTCCAAAAATCTCGAAACTCATTGCATTAGGTTCCAAATATTATATATTATTTTTGGGAATTGTTCCAAGATTTATAGAATCTCTCTAGTATTTTATCTCTCGCGCTTCCATCAAATCTATTATTTTCGTCCTAAAATTATCTAAATTCCAAAATTCATCCAAAATCAGCGAAACCAATTTTATTGGGTTTCATTTTATCCTTTATGATTTTTAGGATCTTTTTCGGTATTTTTGGAGCTTGTCATCAAGGGCTTCAATTCCCCTGCAATTAGCCCCTCTGAAATCAAGTGAAACGGTCGCTGCAATCAATTCTTTTCCGTTTCTTGTTTAAGCCATAACTCTTCCGTTTCTCCTTCCCTCAACATGTGTGACCACCCAAAATGTGTGTCTCAGTCTCCTCAACATGGTGCTCACCGTTGCCCTCCATTTCCAGAAAAGTTTCCCTTCCAAAATTCGAAGAAACGAGCCCCGGACGTCTTCCGTTGGCATTACCGTGTCATCTTTTGATCCGGTTTCGTCAAGAATCGCACCGGGAATTTATGTTCGTTCGTCGCAAATCGGACTCCGTTCGTCGTCGATTCCTCCCAAATTGGTAATCCCCAATCAAATTCCTTCTAGATATAGCCTAGTATGATCTTGCTCTATGCCGTGCTCTCGCTAGTTTCGGAAAATTCCACGTTTTATCATGTTTTCGGGCACCATGCCATCCGAATGATTTTTGGTCGCGTCAGCCGATTTTGGTATCACTTTCCTTGCCATCTCGGTGAGTTTTTCTGAGATCCAACCACGTCACCTCATGCCCCATGGTACCATCTGTCTCCCCACCAAATTTGATGCAGTTTCATCTGCGGAATCAAAAGTTATGGCCATTCCAATCTCAAATCTTGTTTCTGCTCGTTCTCCTTTGTTTTTATGAATTTGATTGTAAATCTTTTTTTGTAGACTCATCTTGATGTCCTCTACGTGGTGCTCATCCTAACTCAAGGTTTTGCCCACGAGATTTGTGCAGAAAAATCAATCTTCCCCAATCAGAATGCGTTCCAACGGCAGAAAACTTCGTCACGCGTTCCCCGTTGATCCAGAAGGTAAAACTTAGATATGTTTACATCATATTGTGCCAAATGATCCCAGATAGCTCTCTATAAAATTTGGTTAGGTTTCATTCAGTACCTTAATAGTTGTGGCAGTTTGATCTATTAGCTCCGGGAGCCATTCATCGGTAGTTTGTGATCAATCTGGTGGGTCTCCGCCAAATCCGCCTACACTGTTGAGTTCGTCTCGTCGCGTTGTACGCGATGGACACTTCCCTTTTGCTGTTGCATCTACCGAAATTCTTTTTATTCGTCGGCCGCCTTTTTGCCGCCACGTCATCTTATACCGCCAACCATTTTGGTTTGTCGTGGCCATGTCATTGTGTCCAGTAGATCATTATTCCCTGTTTTACCCATCGGTGAAGTTCATTTGATCCCCGGTTGCCGTCAAAGTCATATTCTAGAATCTGCCCATCGTCTTTTGGCCTAGTCCTTTGTATCGGTGTGCGTTTTGGTTCCCCATCCTTGGTAACCTCTAATCGCAGAGCCAACCCTACCATCCTACCCTATGCCAAGTGTATCCATCCTTGAATCGTTTCGCTGAAACCCAGACTTAATCTTTGGTCCAATTTGTCATTGCGTCACGACATATGTACCCCACAGATCGCAAATCAAACATGAGCCATGTCATGACCTCGCTGCCCTATCATTGTACCGATGGTCGCCATCTTGTAATCTCATAAGCGTTCTGTTAATGCTTCATATTCATCGTTAACGTTCCACCATTAATGCTCGCCGTTAACGTTCGTCGTTAACGTTCCACCGTTAACGCTTTGCTCTCATCGTATCGCTGTCATCGCATGGGTGCATGCAAGTGGAAGCCCGAATGAGATGTCTTTACCTTTTCTATCGCCTTATTGTGATCTAGCCCATCACGTTGAGTTCAGCCTCGTATTCCTGTCATCACCACCTCGTCGTCGTCGAGTCCCGTCCCCGATGTAAGACTAACCTCCGGATTGAACCGTAGAGGATGTCGATCCCAACCGTCCTTGTCTTATCCTTGAAAATCTAATCTTCCATTAACCTAGAATTCATTCGTGGTCTTGGTCGATAGACCATTAGCCATATGTCATATTCTTGTGCCAGACCTAGCCTATCAGTCTATCTTCCTTTTGATTGACTGTGCCGTTCGATCAACGAAAGTCAACCTCGAGCATCTGTTTAGTTCATGGCGAACTAAAGTAACATCGTGGACCCGGTCTATAGATCGAGAGTCCATATGTCATCGGCTATCCAATCAAGATAATAACTTCGGAAGAAATATTCTTAGGAATATCATTCCTTCTTTCCCAGTTATTAATCTTTCTCTTCGGTGTATTTTCCAAAAGCTGTTCTCTTTTGTCTACTCATCGACCTAATCCATTCAAGTTCTTAATTTCATCTAAGCCGTTGTGCCCAATGCTATTCGTTCTTAATTTGGAGTTTACTTGATTTGCCTTTTTGAGTTTTGTTGTAATCGTGTTTGTTTATCGTTAGACGCTTGCGAGTCGTCAAGGAGCCGAGGATCAAGCAAGCGGAGATTGAAGATCGAGGATCAAGGATCGAAGATAAAGAGTAAAGAATAATAAAAATTGCAAGGGCCGTAAGTTATCGTTGATCATGTTGAACCTACTTTAAAAATTATATTGATTCAAATTATTGCATGCTAATTTAATAGAATTGGTTTTGAATAAATTCGGGATTAGTTAAATGCCTAGTTGCTGTATGCCACCTTGTCGTATATAATTGTAGGCCATGAATCCTTTGTCACCCTAGATTGTGGATTAATAGTTGGATATTAATAATTTGCCAACATGGGTTGATTAGACCGAATGTAGTGTGCTTAGCCCTGCCACATAGAATTGTCATGATTTTGGAATATTAATGTTAATATTGACTTAATGAGATATGGAACATGTTTTTGAGAATGTGTCATGTGTTATTGAGTTGATGGTGGCACGTGGTGCATGGTAAAGAATTGGGGTGGGAAAATGATTTAGATTGGAGCAAGTGGCAAGGTCAAGTGTGCTTGGGTGGGCCCGATGGGCGGAGGGGTTTGTGCAAGTCTTGCTCTGGTCAACCCTAGGGACTTAACCTTGTGAGCCTTTGACCTGAGTCATTCATACGACCACAAGTTCTGGAATGGGACGGACCTAGCTGAGTAAATTGTGAAATCTATTCTTCGGTACTGTCGTGGTGGAGTGAGTCCCGGGTGTACGGGTGGTAAAACTCACAGGCGCAAGAGGGGGGCCCTGTTGTGGAGGTGTATCCCTTCAGTGTTGAAACCTTAGCGGACAGTACTGGGTTTAGACGGATCTTTGGAAAGGCTTTGTTATGATCGCTCATTCGCATACTCTTGTATGGCGATTCACGGCTGACGTGGTGAGTTGATTATATCTTGTGGGTAAAGTGTATAACCTCTACAGAGTGTAAGAACTATTCGAATAGCCGTGTTCACGGTATTGAGCATCGCTCGGGGATTACAGTCAAGAGTTAGATTTTGATAAAAATGAGGTTGGGAATGTGGACAATGTGATATGGAAATTGGTTAAGGATGAGAAATGCTTTACTTGAGAATGATTACGAAATTTATTGTGGGTATTACTTATTTTACTGCTTTTCAATCTACTATGATTATTTGTGAATGCTGCTTTATTGCAAAAGAACCATTCAGCCATTCCTTTGGAATAAGCCATGCATGTAGTATTAGAACTGCATTCTGTGCATGACTTGTTGAGTATAGTGTGTACTCACCCCCCTTGCAACCAACAAATCATCAGATGAGAAAATGACTACAACTTCTAAGGAGGAGAAGTTCCACGAGGAGGCGAATATCTAGGAGTTGAACCTTATCAGTTGCCTGTGGCATATTGATGGGATTCACCGACGTTCTTTGTTCCGCTGCTGTTCGTTTTACTCTGAGTTGAAGCCATCTAGGCTTCACAATTGTAAGTTGATCTTAAGATTGTTCAACATGTTATATTAAAAGATGAATTCTTTATTTATTATTCCGTTGTGTAGGATTGTGATATTCATCTTTGTTAACTCTGGGCATTAGCTACTGATCCTGGGACTAGTGCTGAAAACACAAAGAGTTTCCGGATTGCGAATTCGGGTCCCGACAGAGGTGGTATCAGAGCATACTGACTGTAGGTCTTGACCCTAGGTAGATTGGCCGTTCTTTAGAAACTTCAAAATTATTTTTTTTAAAAAAAATTAACTTGAAAGAATGATAAGTTCTTGACTTGTGTTATTCATCTATTCTTTTCTCCTTGCTGAAAATTTCTATCTTTCCCCGTTGTTTTAAATGAAGATCTTATCTGAGTTATTCCAAATAGTTATCGTTGTTTCACACTTAAGGAGAAAGCGCTAGGTGTCGCTGCCAATCCTGAAGATCGTGAAGACAGGAATCGTCGAACTCAAGAAAAGTGGATCGATGAAGTGTTCCAGAAACTAGAAGAACCAGTGCTTTCGTAGCCAGTTGAGACTCATGTGTGAGAGTCGCGTCTGTCTAAGTTAGGAGTGTTACCCTTTCTAGACATTAGACTTGTGTGCTTAGGTTAATTTGATTTTCTGTTTGCTGAGTTTGCAGTATGTGTTGCATGGCCCTTAGGCTTTTGAGAGCAACCATACCAAGTTGTAAATAATGATTTTATAATTTGAGGTTTTGGGTTAAACCTAATCCCCGTAATAGTTCTTGGTTACTTATATATGCTTTTCCCTCTTGCCTATTAACCTTGGATAGTCAACAGATGGAGATGTTTTCCAGTGACAGCCTTGGCAGTGATTCCGAAGCAGTCTAAGTCAGCTTAGTTGCTACCGCCAGTGTCAGTGATAGGATAGTTGATGATCAACCGCAATCCCCAGTACTAGTAGTGTCATATCAGTATCTGAACCAGTTCTTTCTCACCCAAACTCAGTATGTGCAGATGGTGATGTAAAAGAGGAACAATAATGACGTCAACAACATTGTTCCATCAGTGGAATTTCTAGCAATGCGTCCTCAATTCAAATTTGGAGAGTTCATAGAAAGTAAGCCACCCAATTTTAAGAAATCGAGTGTGCTATGCCTGCCGTAAAAGATGTCACTTTACCAAGCAATACCCGTTCAAATATGAAGTACCTTGTGGAATTGAGATTGTCCCTGAAGCTACCTCGGTTGAGCCTGTATTGCCAAGTATGTCTGAAGCAACAACAGAAGCCGATTGTTCCAAGAAGCAGTTGAAGAAAAGATGGTTGACTGATGAAGCTACCAATAACTTCCAGAAGCCGTGATGCCATACTCTAGTCTATAAGAGTAATGTCAAGGAATTCTCTTAGCAATTTCTATTTATGGAATAAATGTACCCAGAATTCTAAATCAAAAGTATTAATGGCAATAAAGGATTTGATATGTCTTTGAGCATTCACTTTATCAGATAATGTTCATGTGTATGTTGGCCATAGAGCCTGAGTTCTCAGTAATGTGATGAAAAGACAAAATTCGTTGATTTAGTATATTGAAGACCAGTACCTTTACTTCAGTGGTAATTGAAGCATTAATTCATTATGGAAAGAATATCTAGCTGATAAAGAATTTCCAATCGCTACTCGAGAACCAAACCGACAAAGATAGTATCAGACCAACAGATCAACAGAGCTGGTATTTTTATCCAAACTTTTGACAAGTCCAATAAGATAAAACTAATTCAGAACCTTCAGAATCCCATGACTCAGTCGTGATGATTAAGAGTTGCCAGATTCATTTCGATCAATGTCCCTTACCCCGAAGGTCATTGGTAGTGAATTTGCAAGGATCAAGGAATCGTTCAAGACTTTGAATTGCCGTAAAACAATTATCAATCAGCTTGAGTTCCTCAGATCAAGAGTCGTTCTCAAGAACCAACTCAATGTAAATGATGTTCAATCTTTGATCAAGACCGCAGAATAGCAAGTTGCTTTCACCGTCGAGTAGCTTGTCCAGCTTCCAGAGAAGCAAAGAATCAAGTGTCGATGGATAAATAAAGGGTTGCTTAACAAAGGAAGTTGTCGGCGTTGTTAGAAGAGTGCGATTGTCTTCCAAGGGCCCCAAAGGGAAGAAGTGTTTCATATGCGTAAAGTAGACCCGTTGAAGCCAATTGTTGGCAAAGGATCCCGCACGCAAGGAGCAAATTTTATCGAATTTGAATATGTAGAAGAATGTTATTTAGCGTTTGACCTCTAAGCAATCCCGTCAAGTGTGCAGTTGACTTCAAGTGCAGAGAGTTTCGAAGGTCGAGTTTCCCCGAACCTATTCTTTAGTCAGCCCGAATCTCGGGGACGAGATTCTATTAAGGGGGAGGTTTGTAACATCCCAAAATTTGTGTTTTCAAAAATTTATATTTAAATTAGCTTTCCAAAAATTTTACATCAATCTTATTTTATTAAAGAATCTTAATTTAGAATTTTCTAGATCTAAAACAATTTAATGTGTCTTTTGTGAGTATCAAGTAAATTAAAATTTAGTTTTTACAGTGTTCTTTGTATCTCAGGGAATTTCTCAAATTTGAGATTTGCTAAAAATTAATTAAAATTATTAATTTAAACATTTGGATGTTAATTGGATTTTTAATTCGAATTATTAATTGTTCGGGCAATTCTATATCCAAATTCCATTTCAAACCTTTCCTTTGAAATTCCATTTAAATTCATATTAAATTCAAAATTTGGATTTTCCTCGGTGTTCTAATTAATCTAGCATCCATATCCTTCCGAAATTGGAGTTCAATCCTTTTCCGTCCGTAAAGCCAAAATTTTAAATTTCGGTCCTTATTCGAAATTTCACCCGAGTTCCAAAATACTCCAAAAATCTCGAAACCCATTGCATTAGGTTCCAAATATTATATATTATTTTTGACAATTGTTCCAAGATTTATAGAATCTCTCTGGTATTTTATCTCTCGTGCTTCCATCAAATCTATTATTTTCGTCCTGAAATTATCTAAATTCCAAAATTCATCCAAAATCAGAGAAATCAATTTTATTGGGTTCCATTTTATCTTTTAAGATTTTTAGGATCTTTTTCGGCACTTTTGGAGCTTGTTATCTATTTTATCTCGCGCACTTTTGATTCAGTACTATTCATCGTCTTCAACCTCCACCCATTCCATGAACAAAATTACCCATGTCTAGCCTCATATTCAAATGCTCATATCTTATGCAATTCTCAACGAAATCAAGTGAGGTTGGTTGCAAAAGGACCGTGTCATCAAGGGCTTCAATTCTCCTGCAATTACCCCCTTTGAAATCAAGTGAAACGGTCGTTGCAATCAATTCTTTTCCGTTTCTTGTTTAAGCCATAACTCTTTCGTTTCTCCTTCCCTCAATGTGTGTGACCACCCAAAATGTGCGTCTCAGTCTCCTCAACACGGTGCTCACCCTTGCCCTCCATTTCCAGAATAGTTGCCCTTCCAAAACTTGAAGAAACGATCACCGGACGTCCTCCGTTGGCATCACCGTGCCATCTTTTGATCCGGTTTCGTCAAGAATCGCTCCGGGAATTTGCGTTCGTTCGTCGCAAATCGGAATCCGTTCATCATCGATTCCTCCCAAACTGGTAATCCCCAATCAAATTCCTTCTAGATATAGCCTAGTATGATCTTGCTCCACGCCGTGCTCTCGCTAGTTTCGGAAAATTCCACGTTTTATCATGTTTTCGGGCACCATGCCATCTGAACGGTTTTTGGTCGCGTCGGTCGATTTTGGCATCGCGTTCCTCACCGTCTCAGTGAGTTTTTCTGAGATCCAACCACGTCACCTCATGCCCCAAGGTACAATCTGTCTCCCCACCAAATTTGATGCAGTTTCATCTACGGAATCAAAAGTTATGGCCGTTCCAATCTCAAATCTTGTTTCTGCTCGTTCTCCTTTGTTTTTGTGAATTTGATCATGAATCTTTGATGTACTTCGTTGAGTCATCGACTCACGCCAGGTTTGTGTTGTTGCAGTACCTTGAAACCGCATGCATTGTAACATCCCAAAATTTGGGTTTTCAAAATTTATATTTAAATTAGCTTTTCAAAATTTTACATCAATCTTATTTGATTAAAGAAGCTTAATTTAGAATTTTCTAGATCTAAAACAATTTAATGTGTCTTTTGTGTGTATTAAGTAAATTAAAATTTAGTTTTTATAGTGTTCTTTGTATCTCGTGAATTTCTCAAATTTGAGATTTGCTAAAATTAATTAAAATTATTAATTTAAACATTTGGATGTTAATTGGATTTTTATTTGGATTTTTAATTCGAATTATTAATTGTTCTAGCAATTTATATCCAAATTCCATTTCAAACCTTTCCTTTGAAATTCTATTTAAATTCATATTAAATTCAAAATTTGGATTTTCCTCGGTGTTCTAATTAACCTGGCATCCATATCCTTCCGAAATTGGAGTTCAATCCTTTTCCGTCCACAAAGCTAAAATTTCAAATTCCGGTCCTCATTCGAAATTTCACCCGAGTTCCAAAATACTCCAAAAATCTCGAAACCCATTGCATTAGGTTCCAAATATTATATATTATTTTTGGGAATTGTTCCAAGATTTATAGAATCTCTCTAGTATTTTATCTCTCGCGCCTCCATCAAATCTATTATTTTCGCCCTAAAATTATCTAAATTCCAAAATTCATCCAAAATCAATGAAACCAATTTTATTGGGTTTCATTTATCCTTTATGATTTTAGGATCTTTTTCAGATTTTTGGAGCTTGTCATCAAGGGCTTCAATTCCCCTGCAATTACCCCCTCTGAAATCAAGTGAAACGGTCGCTGCAATCAATTCTTTTCCGTTTCTTGTTTAAGCCATAACTCTTCCGTTTCTCCTTCCCTCAACATGTGTGACCACCCAAAATGTGTCTCAGTCTCCTCAACACGGTGCTCACCCTTGCCCTCCATTTCCAGAATAGTTGCCCTTCCAAAATTCGAAGAAACGAGCCCCGGACGTCCTCCGTTGGCATTACCGTGTCATCTTTTGATCCGGTTTCGTCAAGAATCGCACCGGGAATTTGTGTTCGTTCGTCGCAAATCGGACTCCGTTCGTCGTCGATTCCTCCCAAATTGGTAATCTCCAATCAAATTCCTTCTAGATATAGCCTAGTATGATCTTGCTCTATGCCGTGCTCTCGCTAGTTTCGGAAAATTCCACGTTTTATCATGTTTTCGGGCACCATGCCATCCGAATGGTTTTTGGTTGCGTTGGCCAATTTTGGTATCACGTTCCTTGCCATCTCGGTGAGTTTTTTCTGATATCCAACCACGTCACCTCATGCCCCATGGTACCATCTGTCTCCCCACCAAATTTGATGCAGTTTCATCTGCGGAATCAAAAGTTATGGCCATTCCAATCTCAAATCTTGTTTCTGCTCGTTCTCCTTTGTTTTTATGAATTTGATCGTAAATCTTTTTTTGTAGACTCATCTTGATGTCCTCTACGTGGTGCTCATCCTAACTCAAGGTTTTGCCCACGGGATTTGTGCAGAAAAATCAATCTTCCCGATCGATCAAGCTCCAACGGCAGAAAACTTCGCCACGCTGCTCCCGCTGATCCGTAAGGTAAAACTTAGATCCGCTTCACGCCATATTGTGCCAAACGATCCCAGATAGCTCTCTCAGAAAATTTGGTTTGGTTTCATGCGATCTTAATAGTTGTGGTAGTTTGATCTCTTAGCTCCGGAGCCATTCATCGGCTTTGTGATCAATCCTGGGTCGCCGCCAACCGCCTTACATCGTTGAGTTTGTCTCATCGTGTTCTACGCGATGGACACTTCTCCTTTACTGTTGCATCTACCGAAATTCTTTTTATTCATCGGCCGCCGCCTTTTGCCGCCGCCGCGCGGCATCTTGCACTACCAACCATTTTGGTATATCGTGGCTATGTCATTGTGCCCAGTAGATCATTATTCCCTGTTTTGCCCATCGGTGAAGTTCATTTGATCCCCGTTTGCCGTCAAAGTCATATTCTAGAATCTACCCGTAGTCTCTTGGCCTGGTCCTTTGTATCGGTGCGCGTTTTGGTTCGCCATCCTTGGTAACCTCTAATCACAGAGCCAACCCTACCATCCTACCCTATGCCAAGTGTATCCATCCTTGAATCATTTCGCTCAAACCCGGACTTAATCTTTGGTCCAATTTGTCGCTAAGGCCACGACATGTGTACCCCACGGATCGCAAATCAAACATGAGCCATGTCATGACCTCGCTGCCCTATCATTGTACCGATGGTCTCCATCTTGTAATCTCATAAGTGTTCTGTTAATGCTTCATATTCATCGTTAACGTTCCACCATTAACGCTCGCCGTTAACGTTCGTCATTAACGTTCCACCATTAACGTTCCACCGTTAACATTCCACCGTGAACGCTTTGCTCTCATCGTATCGCTGTCATCGCATGGGTGTATGCAAGTGGAAGCCCTAATGTGATGTCCTTATCTTTTCTATCGCCTTTATTGTGATCTAGACCATCACGCTGAGTTCAGCCTCAGATTCTCGCTCATCACCGCCTCGCCGCCGAGTCCCGCCCTCGATGTAAGACTAACCTCCGGATCGAACCGTAGTGGATGTCGATCCCATCCGCCCTTGTCTTATCCTTGAAAATCTAATCTTCCATTAACCTAGAATTCATTCGTGGTCTTGGTCGATAGACCATTAGCCATATGTCATATTCTTGTGCCGCACCTAGCCTATCGCCTATCTTCCTTTTGGTTGATCGTGCTGCTCGATCAACGAAAGTCAACCTCGAGCATCTCGCTAGTTCATGGTGAACTAACGTAACATCGTGACCCGGTCTATAGATCGAGAGTCCATATGTCATCGGCTATCCAATCGAGATAATAACTTCGAAGAAATATTCTTTGAAATATCATTCCTTCTTTCCCGCTTATTAATCTTTCTTCGTGTATTTTCCGAAGCCGTTTCTTTGTCTAATCATCGACCTAATCCATTCAAGTTCTTAATTTCATCTAAGTCACAGCCCAATGCTATTCGCTCTTAATTTGGAGTTTACTTGATTTGCCTTTTGAGTTTTGTCGTAATCGTGTTTGTTTATTGTTAGACGCTGCTTTTAAGTCGCCAAAGGAGCTGAGGATCAAGCAAGCGGAGATTGAAGATCGAGGATAAAGGATCGAAGATAAAGAGTAAAGAATAATAAAAATTGCAAGGGCCAGGCAAGTTATGCGTTGATCATGTTGAACCTACTTTCAAAAATTGTATTGATTCAAATTATTGCATGCTAATTTAATACAATTGGTTTTGAATAAATTCTGGGATTAGTTAATGGCTAGTTGTTGTATGCCACCTTGTCGTATATAATTGTAGGCCACGAATCCTTTGTCACCCTAGATTGTGGATTAATAGTTAGATATTAATAATTTGCCAACATGGGTTGATTAGACCGTATGTAGTGTGCTTAGCCCTGCTACGTAGAATTGTCATGATTTTGGAATATTAATGTTAATATTGACTTAATGAGATATGGAACGTGTTTTTGAGAATGTGTCATGTGTTATTGAGTTGATAGTGGCACGTGGTGCATGGTAAAGAATTGGGGTGGGAAAATGATTTAGATTGGAGCAAGTGGCAAGGTCAAGTGTGCTTGGGTGGGCCCGATGGGTGGAGGGGTTTGTGCAAGTTTTGCTCTGTTCAACCCTAAGGACATAACCTTGCGAGCCTTTGACCTGAGTCATTCATACAACCACAAGTTCCGGAATGGGACGGATCTAGCTGAGTAAGTTGTGAAATATATTCTTCGGTACTGTCGTGGTGGAGTGAGTCCTGGGTGTACGGGTGGTAAAACTCACAGGCGCAAGAGGGGGGCCCTTGTAGGAGGTGTATCCTTCAAGATTGAAACCTTAGCCGGCAAGATCGGGTTTAGACGGATCTTTGGAAAGGCTTTGTTATGATCGCCATTCGCATACTCTTGTATGGCGATTCACTACCGGGCGTGGTGAGTTGATTATATCTTGTGGGTAAAGTATATAACCTCTGCAGAGTGTAAAATCGTCTAATAGCCGTGTTCACTGTATTGAGCATCGCCGGGATTACAAATAAGGGTTAGATTTTGATAAAAATGAGGTTGGGAATGTGGACAATGTGACATGGAAATTGGTTAAGGATGAGAAATGCTTTACTTGAGAATGGTTACGAAATTTATTATGGGTATTACTTATTTTACTGCTTTTCAATCTACTATGATTATTTGTGAATGCTGCTTTATTGCAAAAGAACAATTCAACCATTCCTTTGGAATAAGCCATGCATGTAGTATTAGAACTCTGATTCGCATGACTTGTTGAGTACGGTGTGTACTCACCCCTTGCAACCAACAAATCATCGATGAGAAGATGACTACAACTTCAAGGAGGAGAAGTTCCACAAGGAGGCTTAATATCTAGGAGTTGAACCTTGTCGCTTGTTCGTGGCATATTGATGGGATTCACCTACGTTCTTCGTTCCGCTGCTGTTCATTTTACTCTGAGTTGAAGCCATCTAGGCTTCATAATTGTAAGTTGACCTTAAGGTTGTTCAACATGTTATATTAAAAGATGAATTCTTTATTTATTATTCCGTTGTGTATGATTGTGATAAATCTTTGTTAAATATGGGCACTAGCTACTGATCCTGGGACTAGTGCTGAAAACACAGAGGGTTTCCGGATTGCGAATTCGGGTCCCGACATACATGGATGGGGATAGTAGCACAATCACGTTTTGCATCATCACCTTTCCATCATGTTGAATTATAGTTCTGATCGTAATTGCTTGTGAAAATTCTTGTAAAAGGTTGTTTGCGGTTATGTTAAATGAGTACCTGTCCTGTAATAATTATGTGGTGGAGTTTATTAAGTTCTTTTGGATGTGTGATTGATTAACTAAGGACCTGCTAGAATGATATCATATAACTACAAATGATTTCTGTCTGTTGAGTGGATGTCCTAGTTTTAGGGGAGGTGCTGCCGAAATTTTTAATAATTTTGACAACCTCCTAGTTGTTCGCTTGCTTTGCGAATATTTATTCTTAGCGATTGGTAATGGTTGGTGTAGAGGGTGTAACATTCGGGGCACGGGGTGCCGGGGTGTTACAGAAATGGCCTGCATATAATATAGGCTTTGCAAAAGTCTTACTGAGTATGAAAGTACTCACCCTTACTTATTTGTTGTTTTTAGGTGAAGAATTAGATTAGCTCGACGAAACTTAATTGCTGCGGGATTCGGGGATAATAACGAGCTTTTCTAGGGATTATACCTTATCAGTTGCCTGAGAGTTGGATAGGCATATTATAAGACTTTTGATTCTTGTCGTTGCATTACTCTGAATTGTAAGACCTTATGGTGTAAATTTCCATTATTATTTGAAATAAAGAGTATGGATGTGATATCAATTGTTGTAAATGTGCGTACTAGCTACTGATCATGGGACTAGTATTGTATGCACATTAGATTTCTATTTTTGCATTTATGTAAAAATGGGGGTCACTACAGTTTCTTCGTCTGCTTTATTATAGCTGTGTGTTTGGATTGACTGTTCCAGTCTTTCTCTCAACCTATTAGTGGTTTGCTCAATTTTATTTCATTAGAAGCGTTTGGATAAGACTGTTCTAATCTTTTATACCCTTTGTGGTTTTTCACACCATAAGTGTTAGATTGACTGTTTCAATCTTTCTTGTTCATTAGTCATTTGGATTTTTAACGCACTTGTATTCATGGTGCTTTATTACCCCTTTGGGGTTTTCCAGAAATATTTTTGTTAAAGATTTTGAGTTAAGGGGAGATTTGTTGAAGATAACTCAATATATCAACTTACTATATCTTTTGGTTTATCCAAATAGGTTGTTAGTTCAAATCTTCTACAACTAGAACTCTTTTGGCTATATAAGCCAACCTTCTATACTTGTAATCGTTGAAGCATTGTAGCGGATTGTTTCCCATAGTTTTTCCACATAAAGGTTTTTCCATGTTAAAATCTTTTTGTCCAATTATTTTGCCATGCATGATAACCCTAACAATTATAGACTCTACTTTTGGTTCCCAAGCACAATTAATTTGACAGCTAAACACACATTTCTATGCCAATGACACTTACACTGTCACATAGTAACAACACCAACTTCATGAGCTGAGACTGCTAAAATTTCTCTTGTGGTATAATTATGCATGAGCTGGTCGCATAGAAAAGTTTGAAGCTACCCATATTCCTATGTATTTGGCTTTTTTTTGGGATGTTGCATCACATTTATGCGTCTCATTGATTGAATTTTATGCTCTGGGCTTCCAACATCAAAGTACACCAACGGCAATCGCAAATTTTAGGTCACATACGCTACTACAAAAAGGTTTATATAAGACACCACATCATAGACGATTTTCAAAAATCATCTGTATTAATGTTAATCACAGACGATTTTGCACCACGACTATCAGAAGCTACATGATGTGTTAAGAACCGTCTGTAATAAGCCAACATCACTGATGGTTCTACGAACCATCTTTGAAGTATTATAGACAGTTCTTAGTTAGAACCGTCTATGATGTTGGCTTATCACAAATGGTTATTGAATATAACCGTTTGTAATATCACTCCCTTAGTATAAATAGGTCACTCGCACAGATCATTCAGTTATACATAAAACTCTCTAGTGATCAAAACCCTAGCCGACGCGTAGTCTGTCACCGACACTTCGTCTCCCGCCGCGGCGCCACCCCTTGGTCTCATCGACACCCCCAACCTCAGTGCCTCCTGGGTCGGCATCTCCCCCACGTGGAGCCTCCTCCCAGCGGTCCCATTGCCGCCACACTGTCTAGGCCAAGGTCAATTTTTCCTTCTTTGAGCCGTCACCGTGCGAGGTACCTACCAATCCCACCTAAAATCCTAGCATATGTTCCATGGCGAATCCCCCTAGGGCTACTGTTTTTCCGTCAAATATTGTTCCATGGCGACTGATGATATGAATGAGCTATTTGGTCAAGATGGAGCGCACATATAACTTACATGCATCTTCTAGAACCTATATATATGCAAAATGTGTCTCATGACAAGAAAATATCGTACGTAGAAAAAATACATTTGTGAGATGAAACATATGTCAAGAGCATTTGTGAGATGAGAAAGAATACATTTGTGAGATGAAAAAATACATTTGTACATGAAACTTGTGCCATCTAACTTGAGAAGGTTATTCCATTTGTTGAGGAAAAAACACATGCATTTTACTGTGCCAAGAGAGTAATGTGCTCATCGCATTGTTCTTACGTTAACCGTGGCTTTTTTTTTGTCTTTCTAAAGCATGTGGTGTTCATGGATATATAGATACCACTTAATGAAGTTCTTTTTATTAGTCCCTATGTATTAACAAATATGTATGTATTAACAAATATGCTCTTCTAGAATTAACTTATGCATGATGAGCATCGATCAGTCATCATGTTATTAAGCATGCTCTCTTTATTCCTATATATTTCTGATCCAAATTAATTAAAACCTGATTTGGTAAAATAGATGACATGAAAAAGTTGTTATAAGCTAAATAAAAACTTGAGGTGGAGATCGAACAACTGAAGGGCAAGTCTAAGTTAACATAAATGATTTATGAGATGAAACAAGAACTAAAAGACAGAAATGACAAATTGAAAGCTATTGAATCTCTTAACATGGCACTTATCATTAGGGACCGCAAGGCGAATGTTCTCCAGCTTTTTCCTGAAGATAAGGTTTAATGAACTACCTTCATCAACCAAGATTTGAGCGACCTTAACATTGACGATGGTGGGCTCGATCACCACGAGGTATCATCCTAGATGTAGAACCACGACTGGGTGATTTGATTGGTCGAAGGTGATCGGTACTTCAGACCACTTGAGAAATCTAGGAAGTGCTAGTGTGGCCAGGTTGACCTCCCATTCAACTATCTTGTACTGTCTCTTGGACTTGTACATCGTAGATCTTCCAAAAAATGTGCACCAGCTTGTGATCAGCCCCGTGGTATTCGGGCTCATCGTCCCTGGCCTTTTCTTTGGCCTGCTCGATTCCACGCTCGGTGAGGGTGGCCTTGAGTTTCTCTTGGACATTTTTGCTGATCACCTGGCATTCATCGAAATCATGTTTGTTCGTGTGATGGACTAGATAGTATTTGTTCCCCCAGGCTTCAGCTTTTGTTGTCACCGAGGTTGCGCGCCTTGCCCCTTTCGATTGTGGCTATAGTGGAGTTACTTTTGCGCTTCTCCCTATGGTTCTTGTTCTTCTTTGCCCTTGCTTGGATAACTCAAGCTTGTCACTACTAGGCTTGGGGTCGTCGAGACAATTTCGGGCCTCGACGCGTATGGTGTATTTGCCTGCCAATTCGAAGAGCTCCATGGTGGTCCTGATCTTTCGAGTGGCAAGCTTTTCCTTCAGCTCTCTATGCTTGACACTATTCTCGAAAGCCACTATGACCGCTTCGTCTAAGATGTTAGGGATCAAGTTGCGCTTGTCACTAAAGCATCGGATAAAGCTACGTAACGACTCTCCTGACTTCTGCACCATTCGATGCAAGTTGTTGCGCATTTCGAGGCATTCATACATACCCTAAAAATTGGCGATGAATTGGGCCCGTAGCTCCACCCATGATGATACCAATTGAGGTGGGAGGTTGAGCAACCAAGATCTCGCTGCACCATCCAGGGTGGTGAGCAGATAGTTGGCCATCACCTTCTCGTTTCCTCCGGCAACCCTCATGACTGTAGTGTAGATCTGCAGCCATTCAACGGGGTTAATTTTGCCCGAGTACTTCTCGACAAGGCCTGGTTTGAACTTGTCCAGCCATCTGACTGCGCGTAGCTCGGGAGTGAACACTTTGCAGCGACGTCCTCTGGGATCGCCTAGTGCGGACATTGCCATGCTTCTTGCCAAGGAGGGAACTTGTGTCGTGTCAGTGAGTAGCCCCTCGAAGGCGGAGATTCACCGAGTTGGGCCCGACGTGATGGAGATTGGCCCCTCGAAGATGGAGACTCATTTTCTCATCACTCGCAATCTTTGCGGTCACATTCCTCCCTATGATTGCATAGGACATCACGCAAATCTCATCAATTGTGAGGAATACGGTCTCGAAGATTCCCAGGGCATCTCTGGTGGGGGTTGGAATGAATAATCTTAGAGGCACGATGGCTAGAGCTAGCCACCACTGATCTCACTACTCGATGACTATCGTGAGATGGTCCCGGCAGCTGAATCCTAGCGCCTTGTAGGCTGGGGCATCCAAACCTCGAGTTGGCTACTCGAGCGATTTGGGCTTGCACTGCATCGAGTAGTGTCTTCATTTGGTCAAACACTAAAGTCATCGGGTTGCTCGGATCTAGTGACGGAAGATATTTTAGCAGCACATGAACGCACTAGACATTTGTCTCAGGGGTACTGAAGATGTCACTACTGTGGCTCTGATAGAATATTGCTCTTGGGATGCGACTGGGCCCACCATTGTGGCCGTGTTGCCGAAGAGTCTGCCATCCCTAAAAATCTGGTGCCTGCGGGTGAGGCATCACTGGATTATCAAGGTTGAGTTGCATCGACAGGCTGGCCACGATCCCAGCTATGGCCGCGGTGGTTAGATCTCGGTGATTATCTACAGTGTTGGGAGCAACAGTGTTTTTCACTGCTCGTGCTGTAGTTGCCACCGCTACAAGATCTTGAGGCATGCACGGGGGGATTTGGTGTCCCTGACCAGCTGTTGTTTCTGCCCCTGGATCCCTTTCTTGGAAACTTCTAGTAGTAGTACCATTGTTGGCTCTACCCATGAACACGCATCGATCCATTCGACTACTGCTTTGACTGCTAAAGCCCTCACTATCGCTATCACTTTTTGTCTCGACGTATTTGAGGACGCTGGGCTCCATAGGATTGAAGTCTATGAAGCACACCTCTCGGCATGGGTCCCAGGAGTGGGACTCAGTGAAGCCGATGTGCTTAAGATCTCCTATCAACCCCCATTGGTAAAGCATGGTTCCGAAGGCGATCTCAGATTTGACTACTGGAGCTTAGTCGACGTTGGAGACTCTACCGTGAACACGCACTGAAGACATGTCTGATCTGCAAAAACAGCTGAAGGCCCCTACCTGGCGTACCAACTGTCGAAGGTTAGAAATCGATAATAAACTTATATCTTTGGGTGCCTTCAAATATAGTAGAGTTAGATATGAAAATGGGGGCACACGATGTAGATAGGTTCGGGACTTCGGATGGAGTAATACCCTACTCATGTATGGATGATGTATGAAGTCGATGAACAGAGTATAAAGCAAGATGCCTAGCTCTAATTACAATGAAGATTGAACTTGGGGGTGGCTAAACTATGGCTAAAGATGTTCTACTCAAAAGGTCTTCTCGCTTGTTTAGCTCTAGATGGCTGTAGTCTGAGAATTGCTTCTCCTCCTATAGATGCCTACTCTTGTCCTTATATAATCAGGGTAGCCTTGCCTCAGGTCGAGTTGTAGTCGATTTGGGATATTAGATCGTAGCCAATGAGGAGTCCATTGCCATGTGATCTTTAGAGCATATCCAAACTTTCTTAGATACCAGGCGTACTTGAGTTGGTTTCCTCATAACGGGAACACAATTGAGTCCTTCCCTGCATGAAGATACCCCCTCCACATATATCTTATCCCATAGAATTGGGCCTGTGATATCCAGAGTTTCTATAAGCTTGCTTGAGTGTATATAATATGGTCTTTGAGTTTCCCATGCATATACATATCCCATATTTAGATATTCGATAGAAACCAACACAAATATATAAATAATTGCAATCGGTTTTCTCTATAAACTGACACAGATCTAGCAATAATTGTAATCGGTTTTCTCTATAAGCCGATAGTAAAAATAAATCACAATCGGTTCTAAGTGCAACCAATTGTGATGTCAATTTTTTAATCTCACAAAGATTTAGGGAACGGTTTTTACACTAGAACCAATACAGATGAATAGTATATTCCTATTGGTTTTTTTAGTTGAACCGATACAGATGTTCCATCTAGTCTATTTCAAACTGACAATAAGAAGGAAATCACAATTTGACAAGAAACCAATCAACACTGAGTAATGTGAGGAAAATAAGGTTGTTGACAAGAAAAAAAATATGGACAGTAGTAACATCTATATGTATGTCATAAACTGAATAAAATCCTCAAACCTACAATGATAATTCTAGTAAGTAAATATATTGTAGTTTCTTTTCAATGCATCTCAAGCATCACCGCACCGATCATCTGAATTTTCAGCATTTCAACAAAGAGAGCAAAACACAGGAGAATTCAACACGTGCATATCACTATCGCTTCTTAAGTGAGAACCAATAGTAATGTGCATGTACTCAACACTATCACTTCTTAAGTGAGAACTGATAGTGATGTGCATGTGCATTACTATTGGTTCTTATGTTAGAACCGATTGTGATGTGTCCAGTGCTACATCATAATCGCTTCTAACCTGAGAATTGATAGTGATTATTATTAACATCTCCCCTAAGTCATCTATCACAATCGTTTTTTCCCTAAAAACTTAAGAACCGATCCAGATGAAGCGATAGTGATGTACCATTCTGTAGCGGTGGATGATTGACAACAGAATTCAAGTTTTGTTCATGTGCCTTTGCAACCATTATGATGTGCTTAAAATTATTCATCTTCTGTTATAACCATTATGATGTGCTTAAAAAATAATAAAAAAAGAAGAAACACAACTCCATTTGCTTAATGCCACTGTTAGATGGATTAATTTCATATGTGTTAAATAACATACTCATCTCTGTTTCCCTCTAGTTCACTATGCCATGTGGCCAGAAGGGTAGATGGGTGGATGTGCATTCAACCCACTAGCGTTCACTACTACAGAATGGTACATTACTATCGCTTCATATAGACCGGTTCTTAAATTTTTTTGGAAAAATCGATTGTGATAGATGACTTAGGAGAGGGTGTTAATAGTAAACACAGTCAGTTCTCAGGTTAGAAGCGATTATGCCTAGCATATATAGGATTAATTTTCTAACTTCTATTCTTCATCTCTTAATTTCTTTTTCTTTCTTTACAGTGCCATCAACAGGGCAGTGACGACCTGTGTGACTTCTACATCATGCATCACATGCTGCCTCGTGGTCAGCGGTGCAGATATTTTCTCTAAGGTATATGTACATACATAATAATATACTTTGCCTTTTACATACAAATTTAAAAACTTAAATTACTGAACTCATTTCTATTTTGCAGACGATCGATGTCCACTCAAGAGCTTACAAAGCAAAGAATTTAACAAATTGCGAAACTACTTATGCCAGTAGTACCGGATAGAAGTTATACCAGAGAATGGTAGGTTTAGAGATTTTAATGGCTCCTACTAGTCCATATGTAAACAATATTATATATGTAAATGCGATATGCATGTGCACCGACTATTAAGCATGTTTGTGTTCTATATTATGAACGGATGTGATATGTTTGTTGTAATAAAGTTTTTATGTTATATGAATATGATATGTGCATACTGTGTGTAATCTATGCTATGTGAATGTGATATATATGTGCATATTGTTTATATGTGATGCTTTTGGGAGGATGCAAAAATGAGATTGCACACCTTAGCCTCATCAGAATCGGTTCTATCTCAGAACCAATTTGTGATGAGGATGAACCGATTGTGACGATGCATTTATCACAATCGAGCCAAAACTGACTGTAATAGTGCTTCCTCATCACTATCTAATTACTTTGTATCGTTATCAGAACCGACTATGATGATGACAAAAATGATTATTATGTATATTCCTATATTAGTGGTCCAAGTCATTGGCTTGACATTGGTGTCACCGATTTGAGAAGTATATATATGTGTACACATTCTATGCGGTGCGTATTAAGTGTGCACTTTAAAAAAAGCCCTTATAATGCTTTCTGCGTATTTACAATGTTTCTCCCAAAAAAAATATCTTCGATAAAAAAATCTATGCTAAGAGGCAACTTGCTAGTTGCTAAGCTGTAGTCTTACAGATAAAATGACTTGCTAGTTGCTAAGCTGTAGTCTTACAGATAAAATGAAGCTTCTAATTAAGCATTCGTGCAGCATCGCGCTAACGTAGGGCCAAAACTCCTTTTCATCGGTTGCATCGTGCTGTTCTCGAAGTCATCGCGGCAATGGACATACGTACATCACAATGGAACATACATATTTTTTATTTTTCCCAACCAAGCGCACGGTGTCACGGGATTTTTCCGCACGGCCAGGGCCCTGGCCCACCTGTCAATTCACCGCCCCTCTTCTTTGAAAATTGCTTCCTTAAAAATATACTATATTTTCTTTCTTTCAAGTTATAATTAATCGATACAAAAAAATACATAACCTTATATCATTCCAACGGTATAGGATGCAGCCGTTCGATCGGATCTAATGCACCAGAAGCCAACTCGTTTGGTTAAGCCATCTCCTTTTCCCCACCATACATCCACTCCTTCTCCCACCTCCTCCTCTAGCTCCTCTCACCTACCACGATGAGGGAGTCTTCTTCTACTATGCCAGTATTCCCGAGGCTGTCACTGTTTAGACGGAGGAAGAACTTAAGATGCTAGTTGAGATACAATGCGTAGGTGTAAACGAAAGAGGAGTGATCCTCATCATGGATGTCGGAGAGGATAAGGAGGTGGGTGCCACAACATGATATGGAGGAGATTGTAGTGGAAAGAGGGGTTATTATCATATTTATCTCTTTTTTCCCCTTAGTTCACTATGCCATGTGGGCAGATGGCTAGACTGGTGGATGTAAATTTAGCCCATGGGCTTTCAAGTCCTAGACTCGGTGTTGGTGTTTACCGATTTGAAGTACATCTTTGTGTGTATATTTCTTATGGTATGTGTTAAGTGTGTGCATCTTGCGCTTAAAAAAACTCTTCTTGTTATGAGATAAGGAAACCTAAACCAAATATGGTTAGGACTCAATTTCTTTATGGTGTGGTCGAATCCGAACTCTCTCCTCACGCCACTATATATATCGGGTGCCCCCCTTTGTAAATCATTGAATCAAAAAGCGAGAGAATTCCACCCCTACATTGCGTGTCTATTGTTCTTGCTCTCGTGATTGCATCTACTATTGGTGATTGTTCGTTGGCATTCGACGACATTTTACAACACGTTATCAGCACGAGTCTTTACCACAAGTAGGATCACCGATGAACGATCTACTACCGGCGATTGATTGCCCGATCCGATCTGCAATCAACTTGTCATCACGCCGGCACCCACTCGGATTGCCGAAAAAGTCCTACGCGACTCTATCCTATGCGATAGTTTACAAAATTTCCCCTGCAGGATGAATCAAGGTAACAGATTGGCATGGTTGATTGAATCGCGATTGAATTTAGTAGATTGAAAATTGGGGGATTTTACTATCGATCTAGTAGATCATTTTTCTCCCCATCCTCACCCGCGATCAATCAGATCAATACAAATCATGTTTGTGGTCACTGTTCATCCAAACAGAAAAGAAAAGAAAAAAAAGGTCAAGTCCTGAAGACCGTTCGTTGTGTTCGTCGCCACACACACCATCGGCCCAAAACCGCCCTTGCCACCGGCAATGCTAGCTGCATCGACCCTAAAAAAATCAAGCAGAAAATTGATAATAAATATTAGATATTGAATTTCTTAGTATATGGGCTTCCATAAATTTTGATAAAATTAGTATTTAGCACATTGGAAGTTACAGACCCTGTTTATTTTTCCAGCATTATGCCATAATTATTTCATGTTGGGATTTATTTTTCTGTTACTTAAGTAACTCTGAAAATTGCTTAATAATTAACAGAAATGCTAGAAAATTATGGAAATAATCGAGCTATCAAAATGGTTTTGAGCTTGAAGGCATTAGTGGTTGGGTTTTTTATTTCAGTTTTGAAAGAACAGATACATGACAATTGATGTCTAAGGAAAACACACATGAGGCTAGGTTTCTTAATTGGCGCCCGGAATAGGGAAGTGCTCCCTCCCTCATATGAGCCCTCAGGGCGGGTTGACCTGGCCAAGAGTCATGTTGACGGAGGCATTCATTACATAACTTCATACCCAACCAATAAGAGTTACATAAGATATAATTAGTATTATATCAGGTTTATTTCAAGTTGAAATTTATCCTTCTGTTAATTAGTAATTATGAAAATTGCTTAGTAATTAGCAGAGAAAAAAATGCTAGGAAAATCCTAGAAATTCTGTGATAATTATCTACTGAATAGATATAGACCATACTTTACTGATTCAAATAACAAAGCATACAAAATAATATTTTACCTAAAGTAAAATCCCCATTTTGTTTGCATATAGGATATGTCTGACATCACAAAGAAAGAGTTTGCTGAGCTTGCCCTGAATGGCAGCAATTATCTCACTTAGGCAATGGATGCCAAGATCAACTTGACAGCCCGATCTCTTGGAGCCACAATTTTCAGCCTGAAACTGATGCTCCAGCTCTCCCTGAAACCACTAAGTGCGCAGCTTTGCACTTCCTGAGGCACCATCTCTATGCAGAGCTGAAGGCCGAATATTTGATGGAGGAGGACCCGCTGGCCCTATAGAATTCTCTAAAGGAACGATATAACTAGCAAAGATCCGATCTGTTGCCAGAAGCACAACGTGAATGGACCCTCCTGCGCTTCCAAGATTTTAAGTCAGTGGCAGCGTACAACTCTGCCATGTACAAGATTGTTGCAAGATTGCTTTGCACAATAAGAGGATGATCTTATTGGGGATGAGCTAAAAGAATTCCAGAAGAATAAAGATATGTCCCAAGAGGATGATATAAATGATCTATATGAAGACATGGAGTAGTCGCCCAGTTTTTCCTTTAGAGTCGATGTCGTATTATCCTTTACAGTCTCCTTAAGAGTCTCATTTATCAGTTTAGTCTTTGTGTTCCTGAATGAACAATGGTCTATGCTCCTGTTGAGCAATTATCATTCAAATTTCATAAAATGTGTTTTTCCTAGGGAATTTGTTTAATCATGCTATGCTTGTTCTATATTATTTGTTCCCAATGCAACAAATGTTTGATTAATGTTACTTATTTAATATAGAACTCCATGAATAATCCAATGGCGGAGGAGGAAATCTGTCTTGTAGACAGTTGCACCACAAATACGATTCTTAGGGAAACTAAATATTTTTAGACATTGATTAAGAAAATTGGAAATATTATGACCATCGCCGGAAGCGATGCTCTTATTGTTGGCATCGGAAGAGCCATCATAGTTATCCCTATGGATACTCGGATAATTATAGAGAATGCCCTATTATACCCTGACTCCAGTCGCACTCTTCTGAGTTTCAAAGACATCTGTCTAAATGGTTTCCATATAGAGACTGAAAATGAGGATGGTACTGAATACCTACTCATGACCAAGTTTGACGGGTGTAATAAGCGTGTGGTCGAAAAACTTCCTTCCTTCTCCTTTGGGTTATATTACACATATATAAAACCAGAAGTATATGTTGCGATGAAAACCATAGTTAAAACCCCAGAAATATTTAAGATCTGGCATGATCATCTGGGTCATCCTGGGTTGAATATGATGAGAAGAATAATAAATAATTCTGTTGGCCATAATATAAAAACTACAACTTTTCCTAAACCTGAAGCTTTTATGTGCCCTGCATGTGCTAAAGGAAAGCTGATAGTTCGTCCCTCTCATCTTAAAATTAGGGAAAAATCACTGAATTTCCTAGAGAGAATTCAAGGTGATATCTGTAGACCAATTCAGCCCCTGTCGGGCCCCTTCAGATATTTTATGGTACTAATAGATGCTTCTACTAGATGGTCCCATGTATGTCTCTTATCTACTAGTAACCATGCCTTTGCTAAATTAATCGCCCAAATCATTAAATTAAGAGCCTCCTTTCCAGAAGAAAGAATCAAGTCCATTCGAATAGACAATGCTGGCGAGTTTACCTCAAAAGCATTCAATGATTATTGTATGGCTCTAGGCATTAATGTAGAGCATTCTGTACCCCATGTCCACACCCAAAATGGCCTTGCAGAGTCATTAATTAAGAGAGTAAAGCCTATAGCTAGGCCACTCTTGCAGAATTGTAGGTTACCCACGAGTTGTTGGGGCCATGCAGTGCTGCACGCTACATCATTAATTTAACTCAGACCAACTGCATACCATGAAATTTCCCCTTTGCAGCTAGTGCGTGAGAAAGAACCAAGTATTTCCCATTTGCGAAAATTTGGCTGTACTGTATACGTGCCAATCTCTCCACCACAGCGTACCACCATGGGACCTCACCGGAAGTTGGAGATCTATGTAGGTTATGAATCTCCGTCAATAATTAAATACCTAGAGCCTATGACAGGGGATCTGTTCATGGCTCGGTACGCTGATTCTATTTCTGATGAGGACAATTTCCCGGCATTAGGGGGAGATAAGTACCACATTGAAGAATACCGAGAAATAGATTGAAATGCCACTGGCATTCAGTCTTTAAACCCACGCACTAAAGAAGCCAAACTTGAAGTTCGGAGGATAATAAGTCTGCAACAAATAGCCGATAACTTGCCAGATGCCTTCACTGATCACAAGAGAGTGACAAAATTTCATATACCTGCAGTAAATGCACTTGAAAGAGTGGAAATACCCTAGAAGGTTATTGAACCCACTCTTGCCCCTCATGGCAAAAAGAGGGGGAGGCCTCCAAGTACACGAGACTCAGTTCCACAGAGACGTTCGCAGAAACGGAGAACCGAGCAAAAGAGATCACTACCTAAGACAGTTGAAGAAGCTCAACCTGTTGTTGAGAAAATCCCTGAAGTGAGCCATCCTGATGATGGTAATCTCCCTGAAGTGAGCCATCCTGAAGATGAAAATCCCAGTGAACATTTGCGCGCACAATCTAACGCTGGGAAGTTGGAACACCCAGACTCCATCGTTGTGGGAAATCACGAGGAGCTGGAAGAAATGAATGAAGAAATATCCACCAATTGTGTGGATTCAGGAGAATTATATAAAAGAAAGACTACAATTGTCGACATTTATTTTGCCTCTAAAATTGCTAAACCTCTTGAACTGGATCCAGAACCAAAGTCCATGGCAGAGTGCCAGAAGCACTCAGATTGAGTCAAATGGAAAGAAGCAATTGAGGCGCAATTGCACTCGCTTAATAAAAGGAATGTATTCGGTCCTGTTGACCGGACACCTCCTAAAGTGTTCCCTGTAGGATCAAAATGGGTTTTCATCTGGAAGAGAAACGAAAACAACGAGGTGGTGAGATATAAAGCGAGGCTTGTAGCACAAGGGTTCACGCAGAGACTCGGCATCAATTACGATGAAACATATTCTCCTGTGATGAGTGGAATAACGTTCCGATATCTAATATCAATGACAGCTGGCTTAAATTTAGAAATGCAGTTGATGGATGTGGTGACCGCATATTTATATGGGTCACTGGATTCGGATATTTATATGAGAGCCCTTGAAGGAGTAAAAGTCCCGGATCCTAATAATCGCAACATCTATAGCGTCAAACTGCAGAGATCACTATATGGGCTAAAACAGTCAGGAAGATTGTAGTATAACTGGCTTAGTGAGTTCCTCCTGAAGAAGGGATGCTCCAATAATGATGATTGTCCTAGTGTGTTCATAAAGAAATCCCAGAATGGATTCTGTATCATCGGAACCATAGAGGAGATAAAGGAAGCAAGTGCTTACCTCACGACGGAGTTTGAGATGAAAGATTTGGGTAAAACCAAATTTTGCTTAGGCACTGCAGACTAGAGCATTTCCCGAAGAATTCTTGTTCACGGTCTTCCTATACCCGGAAGGTATTGGAGATGTTTAATATGGATAAATCACATCCTTTGAAAACCGCCATGGTCGTAAGATCCCTCGAAGTGGATAAAGACCCATTCAGACCGAGGATAGAAAATGAGGAAGTCTTAGACCATGAAGTCTCATATTTAAGTGTTATTGGAGCACTCATGTACCTTGCGAACTGCATAAGGCCTGATATTGTAGTCGCAGTAAATTTGCTAAAAAGACATTGTTCAGCTCCAACCAGAAGACATTGGGCTGGTATAAAGACTTTACTCATATACCTCCAAGGTACTCAAGATCTTGGGTTGTTTTTCGGAAGAACCAAGACTTGACCATGATGGGATATCTGATCTTGGCTTCATTCGATCCCCACGATGCCAAATCTCGGTGGTTTTGTGTTTCTCTGCGGTGATCTGACCGTTTTCTGGCGGTCTTGTAAGCAGACGCGGTAGCAACTTCTACCAACCACTCGAGATTATAGCCCAGTATGAAGCCTCACGTGAATGTGTTTAGCTACGACGTGTGATTGGCCATATCCAGAAGTCATGTGGCCTTAACGCCGTCGATACCCCCACAATTATCTATGAAGATAATTCTGCTTGTGTTGCACAAATGCAATTGGGTTATATAAAAAGCAACATCACGAAGCATATTGCTCCTAAGTTATTCTATCCTCACGAACTCCAGAAGAGCAGTGAGATAAAAATCTTACAAACTAAGTCATGTGAAAATCTTGCAGATTTATTCACTAAGTCCTTGTCTAAATCCACATTTCAAAGATATGTTAAAGGCATTGGAATGAGAAGACTTAGAGAGATCAGAGTTCGGGGAAAACCCTTGAACCATAACCCTTATTGCGATCCTCGAAGATCCTAATAAAACCCTGAAGGTAATAAGTTGTACCCTTTTTCCCTTTGTGAGTTTTCCTGAAGTTTTCTCACATAAAGGTTTTTAATAAGGCAACTAGTGCAACATAACATGCGAGTGCAATGTACTCTTTTCTCCATCTCCTTTTCCTCACTGGGTTTTTGAGTGGAGTTTTTAACAAGACATATGCATTACGCGGTATTCGACCAAGGGGGAGTGTTATGAGATAAGGAAAGCTAAATCAAATATGGTTAGGACTCTATCTCTTTATGGTGTGGTCGAATCCGAACTCTCTCCTCACGCCACTATATATATCGGGTGCCCCCCTTTGTAAATCATTGAATCAATAAAGCGAGAGAGAATTCCACCCCTACATTGTGTGTCTATTATTCTTGCTCTCGTGATTGCATCTACTATTGGTGATTGTTCGTTGGCATTCGACGACATTTTACAACACTTCTAACGTTTTAAACGTACTTAGGCCATGTTTGGATGGGCTAAAGCTAATTGTTAGCTGGCTAATGGTTAGAACTAATTGTTAGCTAGCTAATAATTAGCCCATCTAAAATTAGTCCAGGTCTGTTTGGATACATGGCTAATGGTTGGGCTAATTTCTTAGAAAAGTTATGTCTGCTTCTCATAACAGCTGGTGATTCATATCTTTTCGCGCGAGGGTATTTCAGACTTTTCCCGGTGTGTTATCTGCTGTTAGCCCAAATTAGCTCCCACCCACCAGCTAATGGGCTAATTTTTAGCCCCACCTATTAGTCTTCTGTTTGGATAGACTAAGGCTAATTTTTAGCAAACTAACAATTAGCGCAGGGATCCAAACATGACCTTACACTGTTTCTCCCAAGTTGCCAGATGGCTAGACCATATGGCCCGATGGCTAGACGTGTGGGTGTATATTTAGTCCAACATTCAAGTTCTAGGCTGGACGTTAGTGTCCACCGATCTGAGAAGTACGAATACGTGTACACGTTCTATGCGACGTCTGTCAATTTGTGTGCATCTTCTCCTAAGAAACTCTTCGAACACTTTTCTGCGTACTTACATGCAGCATAGGGCCCAACGTACGGCCAACTCCCATACGTTGGTTGCATCGTGCTGTTCTTGAAGTTATCGCGGCAATGGACATACGTACATCACGATGGAACACATTTGGCGGGTGATAGCAATCGGATATTTGATTACTGTTTATTTTCTCAAATATATCGGTGCAATAAATATTTTTTTACACGTGCAATATCTTTTTTCTAACGTCTACAATTTTTTTTGCACGTACATTTTGTTGGATTATTTGGGCTTAGCCCACTTAATTGAGACAAATAATTTCTAGAAAATCTCAAAGACCCACTCATGAGGAGGCATGTGCACTATGAATAGTCCCACATTGCTAGCCTAAAGTGGTGAACACTAGTTTATATAGTGGAGTGTGATTCACCATGGTAGAACCATGTGGGAGAAAGGAGAAAGCCCACACGCTGCGCCTGCCTCGCCTCGCCGGGCCGGGCTCGGGCTCGGGCGGGGGCGGGGCGGAGGCGCGGCACTGCGTGAATGGTCGCCGAATCCGGTCCAAGGCCTTTGCGCAGACGCAGCTTCCTTTGCAGTTTATTCTTTTGCTACTCGGATTAAATCGCGTTGCGGTATGAGATAAGGACTCCGTAACAGACTCGATCGTGGCCTTCTCCATCCCGAGCGCCGGCGTGCATCTGCGATCGGGAGAGCGAATCTCCGGAACCCGCCGTCTTGAGATCCCGCACCGGAGAGGCGAATAAGGTTTTAGGAAGCGCTCATGCGATTGCTCAAGATCTTCACCACGCTCGTCTTCCTGTTCTGCTTCTGCTGGCGTGCCGCCAGCTGCTCTGCGACGCGATCATCAACGTCGTCCACGTCAACATTTGATCTGCACCACTCCGTCGTCTACATCTTCTTCTACCCGAAGACGTCCGATCTGTTCTAGTCTTGTGGTTAATTATATCTATCAAGATGATCATGATGCTCGTCTTCGTCTAGTGTGTTAGAGATGCATGCTAGTTTCTGTGATGCTGTTTATGATTTATATTCGGAATTTAATCTAGAAACTGTCTAATTTCTCAACACATTTCTATTGTTATCGAAGGAAAATATTGTACGCGTAGAAAAAAAATATTACACACGTAGAAAAAATATTGTAAACATCCGCCATCGTAGCCTTCTCCATCCCGAGCGCCGACGTGCATCTGCGATCGGGAGAGCAGGTCTCCGGAACCCTTCGTCTTGAGATCCCGCACCGGGAGAGGCGAATAAGGTTTTAGGAAGCGCTCATGCGATTGCTCAAGATCTTCACCACGGCTCGTCTTCTGTTCTCGCTGGCTGGGCGTCGCCGCCAGGTGCTCTCTGCGACGCGCGATCATCAACGTCGTCCACGTCAACATCTTGCATCTGCACCGGCTCCGTAAATGCGCATCTTCTTCTACCCGATCGTCCGATCTGTTCTAGTCTTGTGGTTAATTATATCTATCAAGATGATCATGATGCTCGTCTTGTCTAGTGTGTTAGAGAGATGCATGCTAGTTTACGTGATCTTTGTTCATGATTTATATTCGAATTTAATCTGGAAACTGTCTAATTTCTCAACACATTTCTATTATTATCGAAGGAAAATATTGTACGCGTAGAAAAAAAATATTACACACGTAGAAAAAAATATTGTAAACATCCGAGAAAATAAATAGTAAATCAGACGTCCGAATACAAGCCATTCTCTGTTTTAATTTTTCTCAACCAAGCTTCTGCCCAGCTGCTCCAAAGTCCGAAGAGCAAGCCCCGCCTATTTAAGGATCCAATCACCTGGCCTTCGTCAGCACAAGCCAAACCGGCCGGACCGTACGCTGCTGCCATACTAGCGTAATGGCGTCCGCCCAACGGCTGCTCGTGTGTCTGCTTTCGCTCTGCCTTCTCTGCGGGGGGTCTCTCGCCGCCTCGCCGCGCTACCTCTCCGTCAGCCTCGACGAGCTGCCCTCCAAGGCTCAAGTCGACTGCCCTCCCTTAGCGTCGACAGGTATGGATTTCACGTTGATTATACCTATAAAAAAATAGGTGGCCAAGGTATTTTCTTTTTCTCCTATAATACGAGAATTTCTTTTTTTCTTTTTTAGATTAATACGGAAATTTCTAACTTTCTTACCTCGTAAAATTAACGCCGACGTTCCACCAATTAGATAAGATAAAGATAGATGATATATCAACCAGTATAAATCACAAAATGTATATGATGGAAAAACATTTTTTTTATATGAATCCATTATTTATGAGAAATCTTTATAGTATTTTAGAAACTCCGTCTGATCACAAAGAGTGATATTGGACATGACATGGTCCCTAAAACATACCTTATGCCACTAATTTCTATTATGGTATATTTATAAACCCTAATAAAATTATAATATTGTGGATGTACTTCTCGAGACAAATTTCCAGATATTATTTTCATAAGTCCTCCAAATATTCATATAGATATCGATAACTAAAATTTACAAAGTTTAATTACATGCATCTAAAAATATCACTCTTGTGTGACTAGAGGGAGTATTATGATCAAATTTTAAAACATTTGACCAGAGAGGTGCTAGAATAAATTGTCATGCATGTCCTTTATGCAATGCATTGCTTACAGACATTGGCCAGTGCCGCTTACATGTGTAGTGTAACTGATCACTTCTCTTGCTTACTTCACCTAACTGTCTCTACTACATGCAAAGTAAATGATGCAGTCACAACCTCTGGCAACAAGCTCACGATCCCTGCAGCGTGCGGCTGCTGGCCACGGTGCGGCGGCGCAGCCAACTCGCCGGGGCGCGACATCCTTGACCACGACAGAGCCCGGTTGAGAACCCTCCTCCAGAGATCGCCCTTCCGTTCAGCCGCTTCCCTCGCCCAATCCGCGCCACCAGCCGCACCGCCCATTCCGGCGGAGGCGCCGTCCGCTAACATCCCGGATCGCTCGGGCACTGACCTGGACACGCTGGAGTTCGTCGTCGTCGTCGGCTTTGGCGCGCCGGTCCGGCCGTCCGCCGTGATGTTCGACACCGGCAGCGATTTGTCGTGGATCCAGTGCCTGCCGTGCTCCGGCCACTGCTACCCGCAGCACGACCCGCTCTTCGACCCGACCAAGTCCGCCACCTACGCGGCCGTCCCCTGCGGCCATCCGCAGTGCTCGGCCGCCGGCGGCAGTTGCAACGGCACCACCTGCTTCTACTCCGTCGAGTACGGCGACGGCTCGTCGACATCTGGCGTCCTCTCCCACGAGACGTTGACTCTCACCTCGTCACACAAGATCTCAGGATTCCTGTTCGGATGCGGCCAGAACAACCTCGGCATGTTCGGCGAGGTGGACGGGCTGCTCGGCCTTGGCCGTGGCGAACTCTCACTACCCTCGCAAGCCGCTCCATCGTTAGGCAACACCTTCTCGTACTGCCTGCCATCCTACAACAACACGCCCGGTTACCTCAACATCGGCTCGACGCCGGTCTCCGGCAAGGTCCAGTACACGGCGATGGTACAAAAGTCGGACTACCCGTCCTTCTACTTCGTCGAGCTCGTCTCCATCGACATCGGTGGTTACATCCTGCCGGTGCCGCCGTCTGTGTTCACAAGCAAGGGGACCCTCCTCGACTCCGGCACTATCCTCGCATATCTCCCTGCGCAGGCCTACACCGCGCTCCGCGACCGGTTCAAGTTCACCATGCAGCAGTATAAGCCAGCGCCGCCGTACGACATCCTCGACACGTGCTACGACTTCGCTGGCCAGAACGTGATCGTTATACCAGCAGTGACGCTCAAGTTCAGCGACGGCGCCCTGTTCGACCTCGACTTCTTCGGGATCATGATATTCCCGGAGTCGACCATCGGATGCCTCGCGTTCGCGGCGAGCAGCGAAACGATGCCGTTCTCCATCATCGGCAACACACAGCAGCGGTCGGCCGAGGTGATCTACGACGTTGCCGCAGGGAAGATCGGATTTGTTCCGGCCAGTTGCTGATTATTAATTCCTGGTTTACGAATGAGTGAAGAATACCATGTCGGAAATATTCTCCGTGATGTGATTTCCGACTAAGAATAATGTTGAAGCTTTTTGTTTTTCAAACTATAAATCGGATTTCCCTTACCAAGAACGGACAAAATACCCACTTCGGCCCTGTTTATTTAGGCTTAAGCTTTTTGGTTTATAGCTTAAAGCTAGCTTTTTGGCTTAAACAACTTAAAAGCTAATGGCTTTTGTACGTGATAGAGGTGGATATTTTTATCTAACATTAATGTTATTAATTTAAAACCAACCATCAATAAGCCAAAAAAAGCCTCTCTCCAGTGGCTTTTGGCTTTTAGTTATCTAGAGGCTTATGGCTTTTAAAAAGCCCAGATAAAAAGCTGCTCGTTTGTTTGGGCTTTAGCTTTTCGGCTTTTAAACTGATGAAAAAGCCCAAACAAACAGGGCCTTCATATATATTTTTGCTCCTAGGTACCTGAGACTAGGGCTGGAATTGAGCCGAGCCGAGCCGAGCTCGTATGGGCTCGTTGAAAATCGAGCCGAGCTAGGCTCGGCTCGCAGAGTGAGTCGAGCTATAAGTTGAGCTCGGCTCGGGCTCGGTCGAGCCTCGAGCCGGCTCGTTACGGCTCGCGAGCTGGGAGTCTGGGACCAAAACAGGCAAAACTGATTCGATCTCTCGGCTCTCACCACTCACTCACTCCTCAGACCTCAGTCCTCCCCCCAAATCCCGATTCAACTCGGCGTCTCGGCCTGACAAGAGGGAGCTAGGGTTGATCGAGGGCCAGGCGCTGGGCCAGCCAGCCAGGCGCCTCCCGAGACCCAGGCTTCGGCGAGGCAGCGACTCGCCCGGCCAGCGGCCACCCCTCGGCTCCACGCGACCACGCCTCCACCCCAGCCGCCTCGCCGCCCACGCTCCCCTCGGCCACCCGTGGCTCGCCGCCTCGCCGCCTCAGGCTCGGCCTCCCCTCGGCTCGAGGCTTCAGCACCCGTGGCCGCCTCGCCTCCTCGGCTCCTCCCCCATGGCTCCACGGCCTCCACCCGTCGCCGACTTCGCCGCCTCGCCCGTCCCATTGGAGTTATCATTTCTTGAAGGAGAGTGCGATGACGAGAGCGAGCCAGGGGGAGCGGTTCATGCTCAGTGGAGTCGAGGGCGAGTCTGCTTTCGTCGATGAGGAGCACGAGGAGATGGTGGTGTCTGTGTTTTCGGTGTGTGCCTGGGGAGGGAAGGTTACGATCACATGCTTGGCGGGTGGATGCTGTTCCTTGGTTTCAATGGATTTGCAGCCTGCATTGGTCCACTCCAGATTGCCCAGCCATTCGAGGGGATTGCTTATATGCACCTGGGCGACGCTTTTTTTTCGATAAAGGAAGTATTTTAATTAATTAAACCAAGAACGAAGACATCAAGAGGATACAAAGCCTTGGCCCACTTCCGACTTCATTGAGAACACACGACCAAAGAAAAAACAAAATAAAATAGAAGACAAACACACTCTAGTGAGCATAATCCTAAGACTAGACCGCCACCCATGCGCTGGAAGAAAAAGGACTTGGCGCATGCACCAAGTTGCGACCCCACCACGGCCCATGCACTGTAAATCCTTCCATTGGAGAATAGCCTAAGCGGAAAGCGGTGGGCGCCAAGTGAATAACCTGTAAAGGAGACAACAAAGACTTCTTGTTAAAAACCACATCATTTCTGCACATCCAAAGTGACCAGCACAAAGCCGTCGCTCCAAGCAGAAACAAAGGTTTCAAATCTCTATTGAAGTTACGGATCCAATTCCCAAACAAGTGTTCGACATTGGCAGGTTGCTTAAGCCCGGTTACTAAGTGAAAGACACTCCAGACAGACCGAGCGAAACGGCATTCAAAGAACAAATGTTTGATCGTCTCTTTGCTATGGCAGAAGACACATGACAAATCACCCCTCCAATTTCTTTTAGCTAAGTTATCTTTTGTAAGCACCACACCCCGTCGCAAGTACCACGAGAAAATTTTAATCTTCAACGGAACTTTTAACTTCCACAGACTTCTATACTCATTAGGGGTGCTTCTAAGCATTAAGGCATCATAATGAGATTTTACCGAGAACTGGCCGTTTGAGGTTAGGTTCCAGTAAAAGATATCCTGATCTTGCGATAGAACAACTCCGTTAATGCGAGTCAGTAAATTATTCCAAGCAAAAAGCTTTGGGCCGATAAGAGGTCTACGCCAAGAGAGGTTCGGAGGGGAACAGCCTAGTGCATCGGAAATTGTTATACACTTTGGTCTGGCAATATTATATAAAGAAGGATACTGATCTCTCAAAGGTGATCCACCCAACCAAATGTCTTCCCAGAAGCGGACTTGTGATCCATCTTTCACAATGAAAGTTCCGAAACGAAGAAAGTCTCATTTCACCTTCATTAGACATGACCAAAAGTGAGAGTCTCCATTTTTCCATTCAGTTTGGGCTAAAGGCTTGGAACCCAAATATTTGTTTCGAAGAATTTGTTGCCACAGTCCATCTGAAGAAAGCAATTTATATAACCATTTGCTAAGAAGGGCGATATTTTTTATATTTAGATCATGAATTCCGAGACCACCTTGTTCTTTTGGTTGACATAAAATGCTCCATTTGGTAAGTCTATATTTTTTCTTATGGTTGTCTCCTTGCCAATAAAATCTAGAGCGAAAATAGTCCGATTTTTAAGGACCCCTTTGGGCAAGGTGAAGAAGGACATCATGAACATCGGAAGGCTCTTGAGCACCGAGTTAATCAAAACTAAGCGCCCCAAGAAGAGATTCTTCCCTTTCCAAGCTATTTGAGTCTTTTTCAACCCGTTCTTGACCTTCTTCCAATCGCAATTTCTTAGCTTCTTAAAATGAATTGGAATGCCAAGATAGTTGATGGGAAAGATGCCATCCTTGCATCCAAATAAGTCAATGTAGTAATCTTTATGCTCTTGGGCCTTTCCAAAGCAGAAAACCTCACTCTTATGAAAGTTGATCTTAAGACCCGATGCCTGCTCGAATGCATACAGGAGTAGCTTCATGTTGCGAGCTTTATCCAGGTCATGATCCAAAAAAAGTATAGTGTCATCTGCATATTGAAGAATCGAAAGCCCCCCATCCACTAGGTGAGGTATGATTCCATCAAATTGCCCATCCAATTTTGCTCTGTTTAGAAGCACTTTTAACATATCAGCTATGATATTAAACAGCAATGGAGATAAAGGGTCTCCTTGTCGAAGGCCTTTTTTAGTCTGAAAATAGTGCCCGACGTCATCATTAATGTTTACTGCTACACTACCCCCCGATATGAAGGTTTTAACCCATGAGATCCATTTGGGCGAAAAGCCTTTCATACGGAGGGTCTGAAAAAGAAAGAGCCATCGAACTTTATCATAAGCTTTCTCGAAATCTAATTTGAGGATTATCCCATTGTGTTTTTTACGATGGAGTTCATGTAAAATTTCATGAAGTATCACAACCCCTTCCAGAATTTTTTTTTGATAACGGAAGATTTTATTGATTTCAAAAGCATTACATCAAGATGATACAAAGCCTTGAAAATTACTTCCGGCCTCTGCTTAACATGAAGCACACAGCCAAACACAAAGAAAAAACGAACACACCCACTCTAGTGACTATCAATCCGAAGACTAGACCGCCACCCATGAGCACGGGCATAAAATCCATGACCACCAGCTAAGTACCGCGTAGCCTCCACCAAAGTAGGTCGCAGCTCCACCTTTTGCGGCCTGACCCAAGCACGGAGCCAATGGATAATAGCAAAAATAACACGCAAAGGAGACAATTTGTTTTCTTTTGAAATACTTTATCATTCCTGCTTAACCAAATACACCAACACAAAGTTGCGGCACCAAGAAGAACGAGGTTTCTAATGTTTTTGTGAAAACTACGAATCCAGCTTCCAAACATATGAGCAACACTTGTTGGACTAGATATACCGAAAGCCAAATAAATCAAGATCCAAAGCTGTATCATAAAGCGACAATCAAAGAACAAATGTTTAATTGTTTCAGGTTCGTAACAAAAACAACATGTTCGACCCCTTCCAGAATATTTCTTCCTTTCATAAAAGCCGTTTGTGTTGGGCTGATCACTTTATCTGCCACCAAGTTTAATCTGTTTCATGAAGTATCACAACCTGGGCGACGCTTGGGCGAATGTTATGAATATTTCTTGGTTGATGGAGCTCGTGACGTCTGCTGTGCTGAGTATCCAGGCGCACCAGTCCTGAACAGAGCAATTCACGTATCAAGCCTCCGGTGCTTCTGTTGATGCAATCCTTAGAAGGGTTATCCCAATTTGATAGAGACGTGTAGAACCCTTGAGGTTGACGTTGAATAAAGGATGGTATGCATGATCCCTGAACTTGCTGTTGCTGAATCTTAACATGTTGTTTCTGTAAACAAGATATTCATTATCAATTAGTACCACCAGTTTATGGTTATTTCGTTGAGATAGAGAACATGCTTGTTGAATTTGACCAGAGGAATCAATAATTTGGTCCGCCCATAAATGCAGATAGCATTTATTTTTGTGTTAGTGTTATGCAACCGTGAGACTGCATAAGCTTCTTATGCTTCCTTCAACGTATTGCTTTGAGGCTGCGGCGATAATGAGTGAAGTCACATATTGCATCAAAGAAATATTTGGCGCCTTTTATAAATAACTTTTGTAATTTTGTTTAATGTGCATTGATGACAAATATATTTATTTCGCATTATCTCGTTCAATATTTGCATTCTTGTTGATATTTCAATGTTATCAATGTTATTTGTTTCATAACAATGTCATCAATGTTATTTATTTCATAACTTATCCACATAATTAACGAGCCAACGAGCCGAGCCCGAGCCGGCTCGGACTTCGCTTCGTTATCGGCGAACCAAACAAGAGGCTCGGGCTCGGCTCATTGTCCTATCGAGCCGAGCCGAGCCGAGCCGAGCCGAGCCGAGCTCGAGCCAAGCTGCGAGCCTCGAGCTCAATTTCCAGCCCTACCTGAGACAACATTACCAGATTCACAGCTTTTTATACTGGAAGAGAGCACAGAGCAAACTCCTCTCAGTATACTGTGATTTGGAATTACACAACCTACGAGCAACACTCTGGAAGCTTTTCTCTCCTTACACATTCGCATACAGACAAATCATCATACCATGAATTAAAGTTCGTAGAGTTCCCGGCCGGAGACAGCACCCACGCGTCCCCCTTGGCAGTTTTGCCAAAAAAAACCTGCGTTTCTCGAAATTACGGATAGATCCTTGTAAGTTACGAATAGATCCTTCGCGATTTTTTGTGAGGGGAAGATTTTCTTTTCTAAATCGCGTTTGGGTCCCTCATGCGCCGTTTTACGGAAAAACCCTCCCGTTAAATCCAAATCGCGAACAAGCCCTTTTCTAATTTTTCAGCATAGCGGACAGGTCCAAAAACGTAACATTTAGGTCCTTGCTCTTTACGTTTAGATCCTTTCTCCGTTTTCCTCGAGAAAAAAGTTTTCGTCACCAGAAAATTGTGTTCAGCTCTATCTCTAGACTTTTCCCCCACCGCGGTTTTTTAGCTCGGTCTCCAATATTTTCCAAATAATTCATCGAAAGAGATATTTCTACAATTCTAGCTCTCTGTTTTTTCCCTGTTACGCTCATTATTTCGACGATTCAAAAAATAAAACGCCGCCGGAAAAAAATCCCTACAAAAAAACGGCACACGCGGCGTGTTACGCCGCGAATTTTTCTTTTGTTCTTCCAAAGTTTAAGCTCATCGTTTGACGATTTAAAAATGGGCGCCAGAAAAAAGGAATTTTTTCTATAAAAACCGATCTCTGATATTTTTTAGAACATGTATTATTACTCAGCGAACGTGTAGAGTGTTAGACTCGAGAGAAGAAAGTTGTCATGTCTAATAGTTTTTCACCCTTTTCCCTCTAGACTTTTTCCCCACCGCGGTTTCCCAGCTCGGTCTCTAATATTTTTCAGATAATTCATCGAATGAGATATTTGTACAACTCTATCTCTATATTTTTTCCCCGTTTCGCTCATTATTTCCACGTTTTAAAAAATAAGGCACTGCCAAAAAAAAAGTAATTTTTCCGACAGAAAAACGGCACGCGCGGCGTGTTACGCCATGAAAAAATTTGTGTTCTTTCAACTGTTTCGCTCATTATTTTGATAATTTAAAAAATAAACCGTCACCGAAAAAAAAACTACGAAAAAACGCCGTGCATCGTATACTATTTAATTTTTTGCTTTTTTATACACAGGCACTCAAATTTCTCGCGCCCCCTCTAGAGCTTTCAAATATTATTTTTAGCACGTCGTTTTATACAGAAAGGCACTCAATTTTTTGCATTGTGATTTCACTACTTCCGCACTTTCTTTAAAACGCATCATCCTTAACGAAAAACTATCCAAAACTTTTATACATTATGTATTGGTCTGTTTTTTCTTTGTTAAACTTCCAGAGCTCACAAAATTTACGCTGCATATCTTGTATTCGCTATCGTAGCGTGGCGCGGCGTGCGCCACGCCCACGTGTCTAGTTCAGATTAGGAGGACAAAACTACGCTATTACAGATTATTTGCAACAGAGCAACGTACGTGACAGAATCACAGAAGACAACAACACTACTATAAAAGGATTTATATTAGACACCTCATCACTGATGGTTTTCAAAAACCATCTGTGATGATGTATTATCACAGACGGTTTTCAAAAACACAGATGGTTTTTCGCAAAAACTGTTTGTGATAAGTCTTGAGCACATTACAGACGATTTTAACCAAAAACTAAACATCACAAATGGTTTTTGGTTAGAACCATCTGTGATGAGAGGCACATCATAGACGGTTCTAGCCAAAAACCGTCTGTGATGAGAGACATATTACAGATGGTTCTAGCAAAACACCGTCTATGATGTCCCTTATTCCCCTTATCCTTGTCTTTATCCCAGTGCACTGCCCTCTGCTTCATTATGCCCTCTGTCTCCTCTTACACCCTCGCCTCCTCTTATATCGCCCACCCGCCCTCGCCGTAGTAGTCTAAATTTAGTTAAGTGTCCAATTTACCATGACTTGGAAGTGTCCAAATTTGGCTAAGTGTCCAATTAATTTAGCTAAGTGTCCAATTTTACCATGACTTAGATAGCCCAAATTTAGCTAAATTTTGGCTATCCAAGTCACGGTTAAATTTGGGCTATCCAAGTCACGCTTAAATTTGGGCTATCTAAGTCATAGTAAAATTGGAAACTTAGTCAAATTTGGACACTTCTAAGTTATGGTAAAATTGGACACTAATTTTACCGTGACTTGGATAGCCCAAATTTAACTAAATTTTGGCTATCCAAGTCACAGTAAAATTGAAAACTTAGCCAAATTTGGACACTTCCAAATTATGGTAAAATTGGACACTTAGCTAAATTTGGGCTATCTAAGTCACGGTAAAATTGGATACTTAGCCAAATTTGGACACTTCCAAGTCATGGTAAAATTGGACACTTAACTAAATTTCAGCTATCCAAGTCATGGTAAATTTGAATACTTAGCTAAATATTTATGTTGTAGCTTGTTGTGTATATAATTGATGGATATTCATTTCTATTCGAGTCTGCTTCTCACATATGTTGAAGTGTATTGGCTAAAATCTTTTATTGTATTCTGTTCATTACATATTAATATAGTGTTTTCATTACATTATACAACTTTACACAGTATCTTGAATAACAAGACACATAGTTCTATGTTTTTATATAATCTTTTTGTTTCAAAGGGTATATCATTTAGTGTGGTAAGAGCATATTACAGACGCCCTCATCGCAGACGGTTCTAGCATAGAACCGTCTGTGATGTTAATTTTCACTGACGGTTCACAAACCGTCTGTGACGACCTATTACCATCTCTGACACTCGAGTACAAATGGTTCACAAAACCGTCTGTGATGTACGGTTATCCAGTAGTGTGCGCTTGGCGACGTCCTACCGTGGCAAGGTTTTCTTAGGCATTTGGCTACTGCAGCAAAGATGGGCAAGGGCGAGGTCGGTGCTGAGATTTTTAAAAAATTAACCAGGTCTGCCAGTTTAAACACGGCGAGGTCGACGGTGCTGAGAGTACATGGCGATATGCGGCATGAATTCTCCTACCATGGCAGCGATGTTGCTGATTACAGTTGGCCGTGGCAACGATGGGCATGGAAAGGCAGAGCGGGTTGGCTTGGAGGAGGGGTGCCAGCGACTTCCAGGTAGGGTCAAACTACAGGAGGTGGCCCACAAGGCAGTGAGAGAGGGAAAACCGACTTGCCGTATGACTGGACAGATTAGGGCTCAATAAATTAATTGAGGTGCTATTCCTGGTAAAAAATTTTTGAAACTTTTTGGGAATGATCTAGATATGAACTTAATTTTACTATAGAAATTTTGGCATAATATCTTATCTATAAAAATTTATAAAATTTTAACAATCTTGTTGTATCAAAATTTTATTCTCTGATTTTTATTTTTCTTAAGTAACAATTTAAGTGAAATTATTTTTAAACTTTTTATAGATTATCTTTGTGGTATATAGATGCAACCATAGAATTTTTAGAGCATGATTAATCTTAGATAATTTTATAAAATTCTGACATGGTTTACATTGTAGAATTTCAATTTCTGTTTTTGATTTTCTAGGTGCACTAAATAACTTCACATTTTTCTTAAACTTTTTATGTATTGTCACAACATCCTTTCAATGCTTGCTTTAAATGTTTAGCAGAATATAAGGTCTATAAAAATTTAATTAATTCTGAAATTTGTACTGTTCTTAGTCATATAACACTATTTTTTATTTCTTATCCATAATGAATGATTTCACATTGCTTTAAAATTTTTTAGGTCAGTTACTCTAATGCTTTATATGACTACATAAAAATTTTAGAGAATGATCTTGCATAGATATTTTTGAAGAAAGCTGACAAGGTTCATGTTCTTGGTTCAAATGTTCTTTCTGATTTTCTTGAGGTATTAAATACATTCAAAATCTTTTGATACTTTTTGGGTATGTTCTGGAGATGATTAGGGTTTATCCAATTTTTTCCATATTTCTATCTTATGTGATTTAGGCTTTTGTACTTTGAAAAAGAGAAATCCAATCAACATGAAAGCATTTTCTTAAGGAAAAAAATCCTAGAAAAAATTCAGAAAAGATAAAAAATTCAAAATAATATTATACTTTAAATTAGTTTCCACAGCTTTTTCATTTTAGAAGAGAGCATTTCAATAATGTGAATGTTCTTTAGGAAGAAAATAAGGAAAAAGATAGAAATTTAAATTAAAATATCACTTTCAATTAATTTTTATTTTATTTATTTTAAAATTTTATTTTACTCATTTTAAAATTTTTGAGATGTTACAATACAAAATAATGAGGATAAATTTGTATATTTGTCTTCTGTGTATAATATTCTGTTTATAAGCTAATCCTAAAGCCCATTACGTGTTGTGCTGGGCAGTCCAGGAGATCTTACAAACACATTCATGGGCTTGTGACGAGGCCTGTTAGGTAATCCTGACGATAGAAGGTTTTGGTCACCCTGAATTAAGAAGGGTTACTCTACCCCCGATGGATAAAGAACGAATTTTTTTTTAAATAATATTATTTTAATTCAAAATTGTGACATTAATACACGCATTAAAAAAATTGCAGAAATATTATCCGGTCGCCAAACCGTTCGGCGATAATAGGGTAGTCGCCAAACGGTTTGGCGACAACTGCCTAATCCCGTAATTTGAACCGTTAACAGCCAGTTGTCGCCAGGCCAGGATGTTGTTGCCAAACCGTTCGACGACTATTATATAGTCGCCAAACCGTTTGGCGACAACTAGTAGTCGCCGAACCGTTTGGCTATAACTTGCGTCTCTTCGCTCGCCGTAGCGACGACGATCGACCGAAGCGTCGTTCGAAAAAAGAGAGAGAGCGAGTGGTGAGGAAGGCGAAGCACGGCGAAAAAGAGAGGGAGAGAGGGAGCGGGAGGGAGAGGGAGAGAGAGGGAGAGGGAGAGAGGGAGCGGGAGGGAGAGGGAGAGAGAGGGCGCGGTAGAGAGAGAGGGAGAGCGCTCGGGAGGGAGAGTGAAGAGAGAGAGAGAGGGGAGGGAGGAAGAAGGGGAAGAAGAAGAAGGAAGAAGGGGAAGAAGAAGAAGAAGAAAGAAGAGGAAGAAAAAGAAAAAGGTAAAATCGTCGATGCTTAATTTTTTTTTAATTCTGTAGTGGCTATTATAAATAATTAGTTTGTGAATTAGCTATTCAATGTTAGCGATTTAGATATTTAATGTTAGCGAGAATATTAGCGATTTAGATATTCAATGTTAGTGAGAATATTAGCGATTTAGATATTCAATGTTAGTAATATTAGATGTGTAATATAATTAATTAGTTGTAGTTAATATTTTTGCGAATTAGCTATATTACATGTTCTAGGTTAGCGATGTTAGATATGTAATAAAATTTTGTCATTGTAGTTAATATTTTTGTTAATTAGTGATATTAGATATTTTAGATATTAGAAATTTTAGAAAATTTAGATATTAGAAATTTTAGATTTTAGAAAATTTAGATATTAGAAATTTTAGATATTAGAAATTGGAGATGTAGTTTTCATTTCAGAATATTATAGTGTAGTTTGTTTTCTTTATTTATTTAGTCTAAGAATCAGTACATCCGGGAAAGAAGTGGGCATTAGGGAACCCTTCCTTTGGAATATTGAATATAGTAAATGTCTTTTTTTCTAGTTTGTGCTTGGGTGTCCCAAACTAGCGCCTAAATAAGTTGTAGTTGGGTAAAAGTCTTGGCGTAGTTGTAATAAGAACGCTTAACAACGTTGTTTAAGAACACAGTGAAGAACAAACCGAAAGAAGACTAGTTGTGTTACATGTGATGCAGTTCTAAGTGGAATGTCCAACTCTGAATAAGGAGGAGTGTGTCACTAACTAATTCCATGGCAAGGGTGAGGTCTATCTGGTTGTGAAAATAGCTTGGTGTGTTGATCATTCTGACCTAAGTTGTAGCGTGGCGAGTTAGCTTTGACTTCGTCTACCGAGTTATCATCTCTGGTCAAAGAAGTCGCCTATGTTCCTTGTCCAAAAGAAAGACTCAGGGGAATATTGTCTGCATCTTTGAGGACCCATCTCTGGTAATAGGAAATGAGGAGCAGGCACGACCCATCTCACAGTAATAGGAAATGAGGCACTGCACCTGTCTTCTTCTAAAATAGAAAAATATGCACTATTAGAAATTTTAGATATTAATGCAATGTCGATATTAGAAATTTTAGATATTGATGCAATATTAGAGAGTTTACATCTTGATGCAATATAGCGATTTTAGATTGTTAAGTAGGAAATGCCGTCATGATAATTTTCTTATTTAGGAGGAATCGTTAATTTAGATATTGATGCAATATAAAAATTAATTTTGTTTAGTTAGTGATATTAAACGTTAGTGGTGATCTAAAATCAATTTTGTTTATGTAAATGCATGATAATGTCGGATCAAGATGAAATTTAGGGTATATTATGGCGATGGTGAAATAAAAATTGGGCAAAATGGTGTTGATTTGAGCGGTTTTGCGGTCATAATAGCGGAACACTTATGCCCGATAGAGTTAGCATCCGTGATATAAAACTTTGGTTGACCAAATATTTTTCCTGGATCCAAGTGTTTACTCTGTTACCATTCAAGCCGTATTCACGCCGTAGTAAGGGTGACCCGCTCTGTAGGAGTTGAAGAAAATAGATCGGACGTACTTGTGGCATAAATGGTTAAGGTGGTGCAAGGGATCTAGCCTTGAATGTGTAATCTTTGGTGCAAAGTGCCCTAGTGAAGAGGTGAATATTAGCGGCGTGGTAAGCGGACGTCGACTCTGTTGAACAAGTTCGGTAGTGGTCTTTGGTTGAGGTAGCAATGGAGGATGATAACAGGATCGAAAGAAGCGGAAGGTCGAGGCGGATGAAGGGAAGAAATCGAGCAACTTGTTGATCAATTGGAGTTAGTGGACCATATGGCGATGCAAGATAAAGCTGAAATGTTGGAGTGTGATGATGACATCGGCGAAGATGAGGAAGGGGAGGAGATGATGATGAAATGCATGGTACTCTTTGGGGCAGCGGATGTACCCATCACGGCGACGAGTGGAGCAGGAAAAACAAAGCTGATATGGAAGTTTAGGTGGGGGCATGACTCGCGTTGGGAGTATGCTAGCAATGCCGTTCGGTTGAATCAAGTTTTCGCAAATAATTTTGAGTTGAAGTTGGTAGTGAGGTGTGGGCACTATCGCAGCGAGAGAGTTCGAGTTGTTTTGTCGATCGAGATAGATACGATGAAGTGCGAACCAAGAATGTGAATTCGAGTACATGCATACAAGCGAAGTCGAGACATTTGGATTGCATCACGAGTAGATGGGCTGCGTGCGGACTAGAAAATGTTCTAGTGAAACACCGCAACTTGAATCTGGTACGTAATCGCTAAGCGTGATGTTCAATGAGATCATCGAGAAGCGGGACATTGAGTGTTCTTATATTGAAAGCAATGTTGAGAACATTTAAGTACGGATAAGTTACTCGATGGCTTTGGCGTCGAAGCAAAAGGCATTAGAGAAGAGGTTTGGCACATATGAGGCTTCAGATTGTAACCTACCTCGTGTGCTTGATGTCTTGAAGAAACCAACCACGCACGTACACGCTTTTGAAGAAAGTGAAGCGGATGGTAACGGGTCTCGATATTTCGTCGTGCTTTCTTTTCACTGGGTCTTTGCATTGCATCATTCAGGTACTGCCGTCCATTGCTGTGCATCGATGGTACATTCCTGACTGGGAAATACAAGGGGCAGATTTTAACGGCCATTGCAATCGATGGGAACAACTACATACTTCCATTGGCCTTTGCATTTGTTGAGGGTGAGAACCGGGATAGCTGGCTGTGGTTTTTCAGACATTTGAAGTTCGGGGTAGTTCGTGATCGGCCCAACGTGTGCATAATCCATGACCGTCATAAAGGTATCATTTCGGCAATTAAGACTCTACAGGAGGACCTCGATGAGCATTTTCCATGGCGTGACATGCGAGCAGTGGTGCATGAGACATTTGGGAGCAAATTTTTCGAGCGGTTCAAGAGTAAGAAGTCGATGAACCTATTTAGAGGTTATGCAAGCGAACCGAGCACGTAAGTTCAACACGATATTGGCGAGTTGGATAAGCACACTACCGCACAGATTGAAGAGCTGAAGAAGCAACCAGCATCGCCGAACGATTGCCCACCCAAAAGGCTATCACCCCTTGGAGCGCTCGATCCTCCAAATCTGATGAGACGATCGTCAAGAAACATTAAATGTTTCTCGCACTGGATAGAGGCGGAGCCATTGGAGAAGTGGGCATTGCTCCATGACACCGGAGGCGCCAGGTAAGTATACTAAAGTAAAATAGCTTTGACGATTGAACAATTAGAGTTATTGTGGTAACTGATATGTTTGAACAGGTTCGGTGTCATGACAACGAATATAGCCGAGGTTTACAACTGGGTCATCAGAGGCCTGCGTCCGCTACCACTTATGGCCATCCTGGAAGGCATGTTGCACGGCATCATTGGCTACTTCTAGAAAAGGCATGCGGAGGCTGTGCTTCATGCCACGACATTGCAAACGCCGTACTGTGCGCGGATGATGGCCTACATGGAGGAACGCACCAGTAAAGCTCCGTTGCATATGGTGCGTAGCTTCGGAGTCACTGAGTACCGCTTCGAAGTCACTCTCCGGTGTAAAGGGGGATTGGGAACCGACACAGCGGTTATTACATATGAGGTTAACCTAGGCCAAGGGGCCACTGGATGGTGTGAATGCACCTGCAACAAGCCAAGACTTCTTCATATTCCCTGCTCGCATGTTATCGCAGCTTGTGGGCAAATTGGGATGAGCACGTCGCAATACGTGTCCCCTTTCTACCTGAAGGGTCATGCTATCAATACATGGTCCGGTGAGTTCCGTGGTTTTCGAGCACATGGTGATTTCACTGCCATTAACAGAGATGTGCGCATATGTCTACCGGATGCAAATTTGTGGAGGTGTGCACCAGAGCAGGCTGGCCGTCCACAGTCTAGGCGCATTCGCAATGACATGGATGAATCTGAAGTGGGTGCGTTCTAACAAGCACAGGAGAAGAGGACGATGCGTTCTAACAAGCACAAGAGAAGAGAAACAACCAACACAGCCAAACCAGCAATAAAGCTCAGCTGAATCTACACAAATTAGGGCACAATGTCGTTCTCACGTCGCCTCTTGACAGCGAAGTCATCCGCCTCGAATATCCGGATGACAAGAGCATCGACGCCCGATTCTGCCGGGCTGCCCGGCCCAAATCGATCGCAACCTACCAAATAAGATGATGCAATCTACCCATCCGAGACGGCCGCCATTAACTCTTGTTGTGCCGCACCTCACGAGGTAAACCTCTTGGTGTCCACACAATCTGGTAACACTACCATCTCATGCATCGTTCTTTCTTTTCTTAGCATAAGGACCGTGTTGCTTCTTCCAATGGATCGACGGGCGAACGAGCGTGACTACAATTTCTCTCCAATCGCCACGACGCCTACCCGCTTCACCCGAGAACTTCACCCTGGGAGAGGCCGCCAGATATGTCCCTTTCCTAGATCGACCCGAGCTCGGGGCGGTGGGCGGGGCCAACCAATCGGTGAGTTTCATGCATCATACTCATGTTAAACTCACAAATTAGTAGTTCTAAATAGTTCATCGCACACAGAGTTCAAAAAAACTTGCGAATGTGCTCAAGTCAAAGGAGAAACCTCCTCGGGGCCACCCGAAAGCCCGGCGTTTGTGTACATGGCCTGGAGGCAGTGGTTGATACCTGCCACGGTGATCTAGCGGACCGGAGATTCTACCGGTGCCCCTTGGCCGAGGATGAACGGTGCTGGTACTTCAACTGGGTGGACCCGGAGACGTACCACCCACATCTCATGCTTCCTGCATGGGATAACTGGGGGGAGCAACCCTCTCCGTGGTGCCACTACCGCCCAGAAAAGCCAGACCCCGAGTACGCCTACGGCGTTATGCAACGACCAAAGCGGGCATACTGCATTGACTGCAGGGCACGCTTCCGGTTGTCCAAGGATAAGCCCAACACACACCTCCTGCACCATATAGTGGAGTGCGAGCCGAAACAGAGCAGGCGTCTCCGCATGTCTCCGCCAACAGCCAACGCACCAGAGGTGCAAGAGGATTCCTCCTCTCGAAGAAGAAGGGACAAGGGGAAGCAGCCGGCCGAGGTCCGCAGCACACAACAAATCCTTGACGCGTTGCGCAGACCATCCGGGAACCCGGGTGGTATTAACATAGGGGACGTCGGGAATAGGGATGACATGCCCATATGGGAGGGCAGAAATCCACATAAAAAAGACCAAAAAATTTTGTCTTATACACCCGAGACGTACGGCATAGGCCACCCAATCGGCGACAGTTGGGAGCACTGCGGATCCCCATGGAGTTCTTTCATAGTAGGGATTGAGCGGTGTCCGAGGACACATCGCAATATTAGAACGGGTCAGGTAATATGCAGAAAATGTCTTGCATCATTCTGGCTGTACCCTGATAGGCGGAACGATCATTTGTTCCACCATGACGAATGATGCTTTACGTTAGTTAGTTAAGTCAAGCAAATTAAATCCTTTGTTGTAATGCCCTTGTACTATAATCTAATCATTGCTTATTTTATCATCCGAACTTTCGATGTATGTGCCCTTATATATGTTGAACAAATAATTTAAGTGTTCATAACATGAGTTGTTGTCCACTATAAAATTTTGAAATTTTTTTCCATGGTTATGATATTCATAACAATAACAATGAAATTTTGAAATATTCATAACAATCAAATTTTATTGTTTGAATTTAAAAATATTGTTTAGATCTTCAAATCATTTGAAATTTTTATGGTAATATCATTGATTTATCAGGAACCTCCATAAAAAATTTCAAAATTTTTCGACGTCGTGGTTGTCCAATTTTATTTATATCGTGCTCGTGATTCTACCATGAGTGCATTTTCGATTCGCAACAAAATGCGAACAACGTCGCCTATCTCACCCATACGTAAGTGGTAGCCCGCATTGCGTGGCCGCGCTTGATTTTTTTCAGTATTTTTTGGACCGTATGCGGCCTTGTCCCACGGACTCGAAAACCCTAAGTGCCTACGATTTCCGTGGTTTAAATGGCGGATCGCCTTTTTCCGATTTTCGCAACAAAATGCCGGGCAACGCGTCGCCTATCTCGCCCATATGTAAGTGGTAGCCCGCATTGCGTAGGCCACCCTTGATTTTTCCCGTATTTTTTGGACCGTGTCTGGCCTGTCTCGCGGGGCTACGAAAACCCCTAAGTGCCCACGATTTCCGTGGTTTAAATGGCCGTGTTGCCTTTTTCCGATTTTCGCAACAAAATGCCGAACAACGTTTGCCTATCTCGCCCACACGTAAGTGGTAGCCCGCATTCGTGAACCGCCCTTCATTTATTGAATATTTTTGGACCGTGTCGCTTTGTCCCATGGTGCTATGAAAATACGCAAGTGAGATCGTATCACTAACGAACTAAAATAATTCTTCCGGTTTATTACATGACAAGAAGTTTTTTTAGTTCTTCCCGGATGAATACAACACTAACAAACAGTTCACAACAAAATTTACCAAAACAAAAAATGTACACTACAATCGTCAAACCGTTCGGCGACTACTTCTGGTCGCCAAACGGTTTGGCGACTATGTAGTAGTCGCCGAACGGTGTGGCGACAAATGGCTGACCTGGCTATTAGCGGCTCAACACGCGGGATTAGCTTATTATCGCCAAACTGTTTGGCGACTACCCTATTATCGTCAAACCGTATGGCGACTACCCTATTATCGCCGAACGGTTTGGCGACCGGGTAATATTTCTGCAATTTTTTTAATGCGTGTATTAATGTCGCAATTTCGAATTAAAATAATATTATTTAAAAAAAATCGATAAAGAACTAGCTTGCCAAGTATCGGATTTTTTTAAAATAATATTATTTTATTTACAAATTGCGATATTAATATACGTATTAAAAAATTACAGAAATAATATACAGTCGCCAAAACGTTTGACGAAAATCTGATGGTCGCCAAACCATTCGGCGAAAATAGGTAATTGTTGACACTAAGATTAGGATACTGTCGCCACACCGTTTGGCGATCACTCTGGCTACCATAGAGTGGTAGCCAAACGGCTATTGTCGCCAAACGGTTCGGCGATTACCTATTTTTGCCGGATGGTTTGGCGACTATCAGATTTTCACTAAACGTTTTAGCGACTGTATATTATTTCTGTAATTTTTTTAATATGTGTATTAATATCGCAATTTGTAAATAAAATAATATTATTTAAAAAAAATTCCCAAGTATCTAACCTTTTCATTATTCTTTCTTCTGATTTGGTCCAATCAACATATGCGGCCTTGAGCTGCCAACAGGACCACGCAAATACCGCAAGGACATTCACCAGTTTGACAATTGAACATGTCAGCATAATAAATAGCTCTTTCGTTATCACCCCCAATCAATAGAACTTCACTTTTCTGGATTTTTATTTTCAAGCCCGATATTGATTCATAAGCATATAGCATATGTTTCAAGTTTGTTCCATGTAGTCTTCAAGACAGAGGGTAGTGTCATCTGCAAATTACAAGATGGCAACACCATTATCATCGAGGTGAGGCACCAAGCCAGTCACCATTCCATTGCTCTGTTCTTGAGAGATCATCTTAGCAAGGTTGTCAGCAGCTAAATTGAATAGGAAAGGCGAGTTGGGATCACCCTGCCTAACCCCCCTTGTGTCTAGTAAAATAGGGACCAACCCTATCATTCACATTTACACTAAGAATTCCAAATTGAACTACCTTTTTCATCCAGGCACACCATTTGGTATTAAAGCCTCTCCATTCCATGCAGTCAAACAAGAATTCTCAGTTAACTTTGTCATAAGCTTTTTCAAAATCCAGTTTTAGAACCAAGCCATTCTATATTCTAACTTTAGTTCCATGGATGATCTCATGCAAAGTTAACACCCCATCCAAAATTTTTCTTTGCTTAATGAAAGCATTTTTGGCATCGGCTAATTAGCTTATCCATGAATTGTTCCAGACTAATGCTCAGAACTTTTGTTATAATTTTATAGCTCGCATTGAGCAAGCAAATGGGTCTAAATTTTCTCATATTATTATCATCTTTAACTTTTGGTAACAGGGTAATGATGCCATAGTTTATTCTACCAATATCCAGATTATTTTCAAAGAAATCATGAAAAATAGCCATTAGGTCGACATATTTAATGACCTCCCATCAGGTTTAATAGAATTCAATTGGAAATTTATCAGGCCCGGGTGCTTTATTATTTTTCCACAGAAAAAAAACATATTTAACCTCTTCTTCAAAGGATCTAGGGGTAAACTCACTATCCTTGTCATTCATTTTTTTCATCTTCTGTCCAGATGGTATGCTCAAGCTGAAAGCCATTACCATCAGCAGGACCAAAAAGCTTTTTTATAAAACTCAGTTGCATGATTCAACAACTCATCATCCCCACCAATAATATTGAAGCTGAAGCCAGCGTTTGTTGTTCAATGATCTTGTTGTTCCTGAAGAGGAATGGGTAGGCTACTCTAGTATAAAATCAAAATTTTCTACCGCGTAACCAAGAAACCATTGCAAATTATAGATTATAGAATTACCACTAGACACGTAGGCTTGTAGTGGAAATAGAGTTGATGTAGCACGTTGGTATAGTTGTAATCTTAATAGCCTCACACCTCCTTCAATAGCTCTTCATGACCATCACAAGTTACTAATCATCTTAGCGTTGAAGCTTCACAACAACGTCTCTAAGATATCCACACGTACAGGACAGGGACACCATGCGCTGGAGTGCTAGCACTGGCTGTGCAGTTTTGGGCGAAGGAGTTATAGCGGCTAGGGTTTTAAGAATTCTGAATTCTTACGGTATCTTTTAACCCTAAAGCCACCACCCCCTCTCTTTATATAGACGCCCTACAATAGATCTCTACATTAGAGATCCAGTAGAAAGTTGAAACCCATCATAATTCAGATCACCATCCGAATTAAATCTCAACACTTTATGTGTGCGACCATATAGGTTCATATATACATGGACATAGCCCAAGGATTCTCACTCGACCATTAATCGATAGTGGTCCTTAACAAAATGTACAGATTCCTAGATATATATAAAGATCACATTGGATTAACCTTAACAATTCTTAGTTATATGCATTTCCCTTTGCCTCATGATATCAATTAAACTAAAGGCGAGTATGTGCTATCCTTGTTTAGTTAGCTCGACCACTCTTTCCCGATTATGTGACTCGGAATCCCAGACTATGGTTAACTCTTTAACTGTGAGTAGCATGGCCATATTTTTCCTGAATCTAACCACTCAAGAGACCAAAAGATATCGCTCCCGTTGTATAGAAGGGCAAATCCCATCTTGATCGACCATGCCTCACGGCATATTTCATGACAAACCCGAAAACCACCAGTTATGGAGTAGCATTTGATAAACCCTAAGTAAATCATTACACATCTTAAATATATGAGTCAACTTCAAGTCTAAAGATATAGCATATATATTGTATATTTGACCAACTGATTATAAGCAAGATTATAGCGTTCTTGCAGTGTCTCAAGGTGGATTAATCCAACTCTATATTCTCTAACATATGCCTATATTATTGGTTTAACTTCTCTATATCCATGACCTATGAAACATGGTCATCAACCAATACATACATTAGTCTATTCATATGTGTACTCATATGTTTATCGACTAGGGATCACTTTAGAATAATCACCACTAAGTTACATATAGAGTTACATATAGTGTTTCTAGGGTTCCGTAGCGGCGTCGGACGGCGGTGCGCTCGAGGCCTTGATGCTCATGGTGACTCCTTCTTGAGCAATGGTGAGGTTGGCGGTGTTTAGGCTAACACCTTGGCCAGCTTCACCGAGGCGACGATGGTGACAACCACGGGTGCCACTGTCTTCCTTGAAGCGTCGTCGTCAACACCTCCACCTCACCCTATCGGCGCGTGAGCGTCGTCTTTCCTCCGTGGGGCGTCGTCTGGTGCTTCCGCTTTGTCTGGTAGTGTCACTCGCCCTTGTGGGTCGTTTAAGTCACTTTCGTCGGCAAGTTTGGGTTGTCACCGGTGACTACTCTTCGCTTCAACGTCTTCATCTCTTTCTAGCGTTATTCATACATTTCTTTTGACCTATGTCATCTTAGCATCGATTCGCGGATTCGCTTTTCTTAGGCGACACAACTCATTTTTAGATGCACTCTATGGACTTGATGATCGTGTGCCTATTGGCTAGCTCATGAATCTGTCATCGAGAGTCAAACATCTAAAATTGTTTGTCGACCTTGAGAAGATGGCCGTTGCTATTGGCTAAGATTAAGTGGTATGGCGGCACTAGCTCGGAATGCGGTGATTGCAACACGGGATCTCCGGTGCTTTCGACTTCGAGGAGAAATCCTAGGTCGACCTTAGTTGGTTGTGCTGGCAATGGTCTTGTTGAAGGCATTGTTTTGTAGTCGAGGATTTACTCTCGAGGTGAAAACCTTTGGTGCGCCTTCATTGGTTGGATCATGGCAATGGCGGTGCGTGTCGTGTCGAGTCCTTCTTGGAGGCGTTGTCATTGGAGAGTTTTTATCGTGGTCCAAGTGTTGCTATGATGGTGGATAGCTTTGAAGACAATATTGCGTGATGTAGTTTGCCGTGACGGTCCCTTTGTCTTTTTTTTGTGTGTGTGTGTTTGGCTGTGTACACCCTAGCTGTGTAGAGGCCGGAAGTCTTCTTAGTATAATTGTATCACCTTGATGTAATTTACTAAGATTAATAAAAGCTTCCTTTATCCAAAAAAAACAAATAATAATGACATTAATCAAGGAACAAAATATAAATCATGAATATAAGGAAATATAATCATCTTTACGATTGTTCCATCTAACTGTTCCATCCATTAAAAAGTGAATTAAATTCAGTAAGCAAATTGTTTTTAGTTTGAGAGCTACTGAAAACGTCCTGTACGATCGTGCCCTTCGCGAAGGGAAGCCTCAATTTTTTTCGGTGGAACGGTGAGCCGCACGAGACAAGTGTGAAGCAACAGGACTGGGAGGTTTCGAAAATGGAAGATCAGTTCAGTTCATACAAGACAATACAATCCTCCTTACCCCTTAAATCCAGCTAAAATTACTGGCAACCTAACATCTACTGGCAAAACATATGTCAATAGTAAACACCAGGTACGGGAAGCAGAACAGAGCTAGACAGTGTTGCATGCTGGTCGATCAGAGCCAGTTCTTATTTAGAATCTGATTGGTAGAGCTCTAGATCCTAGCTTCACCTGAGAGCTGAAACTTGTAGACTAAAAAAAAGTGAATTAAGTTTATATTTTTGTCTAAAATATAAACAAGATGATCTATCTAAATACTCTTAATGTACTCACAGCTCCAACTCCACGGATCTGGTGAGTTAGGAATACTCAGTTCCACCAGATATACGAATCTAGTAAAGTTAGAGTCCTACCAAATACACCCTTATAGTACAAGATATACTCATTAACTCTATCAAGAGCTGCTTCTATATTTTTCTTTTTGAAAATTATATAAATATTAAAATATGAATGAATGGTATATGATAATTAATTACCTTTTTATGTGCTTTAAGATTTGTACAACTTATATTGGAAAGAAAGACATAGAAGCACTGCTCCCGTCCGTAACTCCTATCTGCACTTTTACACGTGTATATGTAACTACATGGTAAAGTTTTCTCTTTAGTATGTTTTAATCAAGGTTAATTAGGATGTTACGAATGTTAATACTCGAACTAACATATACATATTGCTATTCATTGAGAGAAATCTTAGGACATCACGTGTAGTTGCACATGCAGATGCAACAAGATTTATGACATACATAGAGAGAGCATGAATTAGTGTAGCGCAAGATCAAAGGATTAAAAAGAAATGGCAACACATTTTACTCGTAAGCTTTTAGAGAAGGTGTAATTAACTTTTTAAGGTTTCCAGTATTTATAACACCATAAAAGGAACTCAATTAGGCTAATTATTAGATGAACTATCAGAACTCAGAGTAATGTATAATTGTATATGAATGGTATATCATATTCCTCTTAGCTAGGAAATGATATTACAATGTGTACGATAAGAAGATTGTACAATGTATACAATAAGAAGATTGTTGGCTAACATTCTTACGTTGAACCTCGAGAGGCAAAAACAAAAGATAGAGACGAAGCTATAATGGGAAGTTGAACAAGGATAGAAAAGAATACAAGTCAACAATATTGTCTCAATGGGATCACGCATGTAAAGATCAAAATCCGAAAGATTACTATTTACTAGCACTAGATTTTGCGCATCGTCTATATTCTAGCACGCAAAAGTGCCTTTAAATCGTAACAGTTGTTTATATAGATACAAATTAGAAATATATAAAACTTTAATCCAATAAGTAACTAAAAAGAATTAATTAGGTTAATCTTGCAATTGCGTCGACTATTTTGCTAGTAAAAAAGCTGGTTCATGCTTGATTTGCTACTCCCTTCCCAAAGTAGCCCGATTACGTACGTACGCGTACTAGCTGCTTACAAAAGCAGACGAAAAAAACTCATGCACGGACAAACCAAATGCTCCATAATGTTACTTCGTCCTGTTCTTGGGAACAAAATCTAACCAGCTATTTCGGAGGTATTTAGTGCAGATTTTTGGTTAGATGTAATCATGTAAACTATTTTAGTTGCGCTATCATCGTATCAATATAAAGAAGTACTGAAGAAAAATGAAGGGATAGTCTGTGTACTACTGCATCTTCATTTAAAAATTCGCGTTTAAATTCAAGATTATGAGATGTAAAACATATATATTATGAATAAGAACTTTTGTCTTCTTTTCCTTTTTTCCATTTCTTGAAGTTTGTTGTAAGTATACAATTTTTTGAGAGGTACAAGAGGGTGTACATATCCACACGCATAAACACGGATGCGCATCCTCTACACATGCCATAGGAACATGCTGTTCCACTTAACGTGCATGCACGTGCATGTCTATTTTATTTAGTGAGTGCCGGGGCCGAACTTGATTCGAACCTAGGAGGGCAGGTTGGTCGACGACATTCTTACCAACCGAGCTACAGTCGGTCTCGGTAAGTATGCAAATTAAGGAGGCAGGGAAAGGTCTCACAGCATGGTTATGCATGGATTAGCCTAACTAGGTTCCAGTGAGCCCTCACCTCTAAAACAAAAATTCGCTCCATGGGCCGGCCCACATAGAGAGGCATGCAGCTATTGTCCAGTAGGATAGTATCAAAATATGTTGCTCTATTGGGTTGGAACATGGAAACTTCAATAGAAATCTAATATGATTTATTCAATGTCTTCAATGATTTATTTAAGCTGATCTTTCCAGTGTGTATGTTTTCTCGCTCTAAATGATTTTGCGCCAGTTTCAACCAAGAAAGAATGGCATGCATAGAGGTATAACCCTTCTATAACATCTGCATTTTAAATTTTGTTTTCAATATCTCATATTTTACAGAAAAGTATCCTAGAACATTACATTTTAATAAATATTCAATCAACAAAAGTTATTTTTATCTAATTTTAAATAAAATAAAAAAGAACCATGTAATGAATAAGTATTAATTGGAAATTGTATAACTGTCTGCCAGCCTAATCGTACCAATTAAAGTTCAATCGCAGCTAGCCACGTAACAGCAAATCATCACTTTACTAGTGCCATAGTAAAATATTTTTGGGGAAAATTTGGTTTTCTTGTGAATGCAATTACAAAATAGTCTCATCCCCGATCACGGAAGCGACGAAAGGTGACACATGTCACTTTCCGTGCTCCCGCACCACGGAAGCATCTAACGCTCTCTGGGAGCAAAGTAGCGTCGGTGACACTACTGCAGAAATGGCCATCTGGGTTAGTTCTTTTTTATCATCTAGGTCAGTTTTGGTAGCGATACAAAGTTCTTAGATAGTGATGAGTAGCAGCTATCACGGTCTATTTTTCGTCAATAGAGATATATCATCATCTTGGTTGATCCGGAGCTTGTAACCGACCGAGAAGGCTAATTATCTCTATCGGTTATGAGCGTAGAACCAATAGAAATAATACATGAATTATATTGGTTCCATGCTCGGAACTGATAGAGACGTCCTTCTGATCTATATCGGTTATTCACTACTACAGAAAAACTCATCACAGATGGTTCGGAAACCTCATCACGAGCGGTTTTCAACCATCGTAGAAGCAAAATGTCGATGATGACAAAGAATCATTGCGAGCGGCTTTCCAACCGTCGTGAAAAATCACATCACGCATTTATTCCACTTACGGTAACCGCGTGATGTGGTATCATCTCGAGCGGTTTCACTTACTTTAACCGTCTATAATGATTGACATATCTCGACGGTTTTCCTCATCACAGACGGTGCCGCAATGGAACCGTCTGTGATTTGTGCCTATTCACAGACGGTTCTTCGTTAGAACCGTCTGTGATGTTTATTTTCTATTTTATATTAAATTTAATATATTGGCTAGTCTCAGGAATTACTAGCCATGCCCTTTGAAACAAAAGACAGTACACATAGTATATGACTAGCATATTATTATGACATAAATTTAAAAAATATATTCCAATCACATGTTACACAACATACAGCGCATCCATTTCATAAATCAACTGACATCGTACATTACAACATATGTACAGTGCATCCATTTCAGAAATCAACTGATATATGTACTAACGAATTGGATTCAGAAGTAGAAATGACAAATTCACATCAGAAGGTTCACAAATTATTATTAATGTACAGTAAGTAACAAATTCACAACTCATTGTTGAGCCCTGAGTAGCATATGCTCTTTGGATTTAAGACCTCACGCATCAAGAAGTCATAGAGCTATCCTCGAATACTTCGAAGGTCAGCCTGTTCCAATGTAGTTTCAGCGCATTGCCAAGCCTGTCAATGAGAAAAGTAAAGTCTCGCGTGTATATAAATTAATAAGTGAAGACATTTGTTGAAAGATTGACAGACCTGCATGACATTGGTGTGCTGGGAACCAATGAAGAGTGCCATGTTGTGGCAAACATAGAATCCACATAGATTAGTGCCCATTGGCTGCTGGTGGCACTAGCAAAACAAAATAGTTTAATTAGTTCCGAAGGTATTATAATGGAATGTGAAGAATTATTACATACTATCGGATATCGGAAAGTTAAAAATATGCTTTAGAGTGGCCGGACACTTCTTGTGTGGCCCTCCCCTCATTTTGTAGTCACCGAACGACGTATCGAGAAAATCTCTGATAGGCTTCAAATCGTGGGTGCCACCCTTTCTAGAATCAAGATAAATTACCCGGTTCTGTCTCGGCATAATTACGAGTAGAACCCAGTGATACCTACAAAGGTATGTCGTCATGTCACTGAACCTAACTTCGAGATGAGATATATAGTAGAATTAACGAGTATAGCATCTGGATGAAGCACTTACTCCGGGTTGTAGGGTAAAAGTATGAATTTTTTGTCCGAATGAACCAGCATTACTTTTTTCACATACTCGTGGATGAATTGTATATTTTCGTCCATAATTTGTTTGGACAAAATGTGTGGGTCGGCGAAACCCACAGGTTCTTTCCTTGCTATTGCTTGGTGGATCATGTATCTACATATACAAAATGAAGGATGATATGTATATGACATTTATCGGTGCGTCAGAAATGTAGATGGTGCATTTACATTGTCCAGCATCTTATGAGTGAGGCGTCGATGTAACGTCCCGAAATTTAGCTTAATCTTAATTTTTGGAGTTATTTAAATTTTTATGAATTAATTAAAATGTATTTTCATTTAATTGAATTTATCTGAATATTTGGGAATTATTTGGATTTAATTGAAATTAATTTAGATTATCTTTCCCTTGAATAATTAAATATCAGAAAAGGTAATTATCAAAAATAAATAAAAATATTTTATTTAGGCTCAAAATGCTCTGAAATATTTTCTGGAATTTTCCTAGAATTTTTCGGGTATTTTTAGTGCCTTAAATAATTCTTTTGAATTACTGGATTTAATTTAATTGATAAATTCCGGATTAAAGGCTAGCTACTGATCTTTGGGCGGCCCAACATCGTGCTTTCGCTACGAAAACCCTAGCGCAATGGTTACGACCGTCGCGATCTCCATCGGACGGTTGATATCAATCCGCGTCGCCTTATCGCGTGAGACGTTGGATCTCGGTAAGTGGCCGTTAGGATGCCGACGCGTGGCGCCGTATCGCCGAACCGTTACCCTCTCCGCGCCGTCGGATCGCGATCGGACGGTGTGACGTGACCGAACACATCGGGAGGGAGCGTCTGACGCGCCGCCGTCGCCGTTGGCCGCCGAGGATTTTATCAGAGATTTTGCACGCAACTCGAGGCTTGTCCGAGCGGGAGATAAAGACCATTGAATGCAGCGCTTCACTCCGCCCATTTCGTCTGCTCGCTCGTGCCTTGCCGTTCACCGTAGCCCACGCTAGAGCTCACCGGAGTAGCCTCTTCCCTCTTCTCGGTTCTTCTCCGTTTTCCGCCGCCGTCCGCCACTCCCCGTCGCAACCAAGACCTGCTTTGAGTTCACCGTGCCAAGACGCGTCGGGTGGGTCACTTCTTCACGCCGGAGAAGCTCGGAATCGCCGGCGCCCACGTCATCTTCTCCAAGTCCAGCGACCAGCGCCACCGTTCCTTCCTCGACGCCTCGCAACTCACCTTCGCCGTCAGATCCCCATCGCACGTCCGAGGTAACGCCACGTTTCTCTCCGTAGAGTTAGGTTTAAATAGCTTCGTAGATTTCGGCGTTAGATCTTAATCGGCGGCTCGATTAGGCCACGTGAGGCTTGTGAATAGGGAATCTGTTAAGATGCCGCCGTTAGATCCTCATCCGCCGCTCGGTGCATCCACGAGGCGGCGATTGCGGCGTTGATAAAGGCCGTTAGATGATCATCGTCGCTCTCCGTAAGCCCACGTATCCGTAGGTAGATGCATTTGTTAATGGCCGTTGGATCTCCGATCTATGGTCGAGATCTTGCCACGTATCCGTCCTGTAGCCCAGCCGCGTGGAGTCTTAGCCGTCGATGCTTCGATGAACGATTCAGATGATGCCACGTAGGTGCGGTGAATAGTGAACTCTCCGAGTAACAGCAACCGTAGATTCTCAATCCTACCGCTACCGTAATGCCACGTAGCCATGCGGAGGCGCAACCGTCGCCGTATACCGACCGCTGGATTTGAATCCAACGGCCGGGAGAAAATGTGTTCGCGTGGTTTGATGCTTGCGCGCCGCGTGTCAGCTTTCGGTTGGTCCATGTACTGTTCATCGGGCCCACTTGTCAGTGGGGGGACCGCCGCGTGTGCTGACGTCAGCATGACGTCATCTGGGGCCCACATGTCAGTGATCGAGAGTGACGTGGCTGACTCTGGTGCTGACACGTGTCGTCGAATGGATTAAACCGGATTTTCAATAAGAAAATAAATAGAGTAATTCGGTTATTCATTTATTGAATTTTCAGAATCTTGCAAATGCTATAACTTTTGCATTTCAACTCGGATTTGGGTGATTCCAGTCCCTGAAAATTTGTAAAAATGTGAACTATTTAATAGTGAATTTTATTTTATTTTTAAAATTTATCTTGTTATCTGTATTGTGTATTTATTATATGTTTGTTTGATACGAATAGACTCCGAATTGCTGGAAATTGTCGGAGAAGATTTCGAAGACCCATCACAAGAGCCAGACCAGAATCAACTACTTTTTGAAGGCAAGTCATGCTTTGACCATATTGCCCCTAGATTTTAAAATGTATTTCGATCCAATTTATGCATGCTATGTTAATTAAAAATGATATTGCTTATGTTGGGAAAGGTAGCTAAAATACCATCTTGTCTATGCCACCTTGTTAATATTAATTGTATGCCCTGAAATCCTTGTTAATGAACCTAAGATATTAAATTGAGTTGGTTGCTATTATAAAGCCAACACGGGAGGCTAGACCGTGATTAGTCGCTTAGCCTGTTTGTATACGTTGAATGACTTTCAAATCACAAATCAATACTGACTAAACAATTATGGAACGTATTTTGGAATAATGCGATGATGTCATGAAATGGAATTGAGGGTAGCAACCTGTGTGGTTCTACTCGTGCAATGAAGTGGGCATTGGCATGTGTTGCATAAATGCAAACCGGGGTGGGAAATGATTTGGACCGGGGCAAGTGGCAAGAAGGCTTTGTGCCAGGTGGGCCTGTGTGGCAACGGAATGTATGAAAGATTGTAAAGGCTGTGTGCCGAGAAATATAAAATGGATGTCTTGCCCGGGACAGTTAAGGACTTCACCTTACGAGCCTTTGAACTGAGTTTCTCGTACAACCACTTGTCTGGAATAAGACGGACCTAGTTCAGTAGGGTCCTAATGTCTTTCCTTTGACACCTCGGGGTGACAGTTACACAAGAGTGTAACCGTGTGGGGGAGCGTACCTGTGCTACGGCTTGGTACCCATCTAACTGTATTCGCCTGTTCTAAACTTTGGCTCTGTGTGAGGGAAGTGTTAGAAAGGCAATACTGGAGAGGTTCACTGGCTAAGTGTTAGTATCCGAAAGACTTTGTTGCAATCAATCACCTGTGTGGTGAGCGACTGTATCCTATGGGTAAAGTGTACAGCCTCTGCAGAGTGTGTGTGCTAAATCTATTCGAATAGCCGTGTCCGCGGTATTGGACAATGCTCAGGGATTACAGTCAAGGGTTAGATTTTCAAAATAAAAATGTGGAATGGGTGGCTGTGTGCCAAAAGACTGATGAATGAAACTAGGGCTGTACTGTGCCAAACTCTGGAAAAAGAAGTGAGAAATTAATTATTAATAATATTGGTTTTACCGCTTTTTAATCTAATAGGATTACCTGTTAAAAAAATGCTGCTTTATGCAAAATAACAATTTAAGCCATTCCTTTGGACTAAGCTATGCATGTAGTAATAGAACTGCATTGTGCGTGACTTGTTGAGTATGTTGTATACTCACCCTTGCTTCAACAACAACCTCAGAAGAAGAAGCTATGCCAGCTTGAGAAGAGGAGTTCAACGAAGGCCAGGAGGATTAGGGATTGAGTCTCGTCAGTTGCCTGTGGCTACGAGGGGTTTCATTATCGTACTTTTGCTTCCGCTATTGAACTTGTGCTACTTTGTTAATTATCGCCCTGCGTGGCGAATTAATGTAAGGTGACCATAAGGTCACGTAACTCGTTATATTTATGTTGAGGTACTTATTTATTATTTTCGCTGTGTATGATTGTGGTATCTCAACCTGTTTAGCCTGTGTGTACTAGCGTGATCCGGGACTAGTACAGAATACACAGAGGGTCCGGATTTGCAGATTCGGGTCCTGACAGTCGAGCACTCTGAGGTTGCACAGATCGAATAAGTCATTGAAGCCGACCACGAAGACGCCACCTAAAGCCCGGTGTAAGAAATACTCTCCATGAAGGTCACGAAGATACTCATTGGCCGTTGTACCACCGGCTTGTTGGCTTGTTGCATGTACCATTGTTGCAATCTAACGCAGGATAATGAAAGTGTCTCCTTGCGGTCATCCGGTACGAACGGTTGCCCCAACTCGAATTGCCGTGCCAATGGGGCAAACGAAAAGTCATGGGGTGACATGGTATATTTTGATTCGCCCTTGTCTCCGCGTGCCCTGCTACCAAGCTTCGTCTTCATAGGAAATGATTGGGCCCTTATTGCAGTAACGGTCTGTACGGGATGGGACACGGTAGCCAATTTGGCTGGCTCGTTCCGTGTATGGCATGGCTCCGGTAGTGTTGGTAGCTTCGGCGCATGATGTGGTGCCTCTGGGACTGCTTGTACCTTCGGTGCTCCTAGGTGGGCATCGAAGGAGATATCCTTCTTGGGCCACTGGATGAATGTGCCGATGGCATCCCCTAGTGTAGCCCAGCTGTAACGGATGACCGTGCACTAATACCCCTTCTTCGGATGCATACGCTTGTCCCCAAGCAACCTGCAGGGGAACAGAGCCGTTAGCAAGCCTCACTTGCAGATTGCACGGCGTGGGCACCTACATAAGGGTACATAAGTAATTAGCTAACACGTCCAACATTAAAAGTGTAGGTAAGGATCATTGCTGACATGTTACCTGCATGTTGTCATCAGGAGGAAATCTGGCTTCATGCACCTCTGTCTCAGGGGCGGACGCGCAGCTGCTCCAATGGTTGGTTGGGTTGAACTGCACATGTGCTTCTTGAGCTAGCACATTCGGTGCCTGCCTCTCCTTGGCCACCCTTTGCTCTAGCCTTTCCTCGAGGCTTCGTAGCTGATCATTGAACTGCGCTCTAAGCCTTTCCTCAACCCTTTCCTCAATGAGGGCTACTAGCTGTTCCTCACGGTCGGCTTTGCTTCTCTTCCTACTCCGGTACGTGGCCGAGTCCTGTGGGAATCCCAATTTCTAGGGAATGAAAACACCTAGACCTCTGGTGCGACCCGGGTGCTCCTTGTTTTCCAAGACCGTGGAGAGCATGTCTTTCTCTCTGTTCGAAGTGAAAGTGCCCTGGGAAGATTTCGTGCTCAATGATATTAGGCGTTGGGACACTTCCTCATCAATGGGGTTTGCAAAGGACACACCGCTCGAAGAAGTATGACGTAACCTCGCTCTTAGCCAGTTTTGAGCACGCGGGTCCACGATTGAGGCAAATGGTGGTGCGACCTCATTCTGGACTGCCTTGTCGTCCTCCCTCGTCCATTGCGCCATCTTATCTGTGTATTCAGTTGAGCCGAGTCTGTGTGGGTTTGTGTTTTTTGACTGGACGGTCTTGTGAGCCGTGCTTTGAAGCATGAACTCTTCCGTTGTCTTCAACTCAACAAATTGGCCCCAAACATCTTCAGAGATGAACCCGTATTTCTGGAACGGAGTTATTTCCTTATTGACGTAATTAGCAACAAGGACGCTCTTGAAGTTCTTCCACGCCTTTCTCGCCACTAGCAACGCGTACCGTCGCAGTGCAGGCATGGCGTCTTGTGGAAGCTCGAATGACGCGAATATTTCTGTCACCAAGTTATCGTGCTCCGCGTCTGTCAGCGTCTTCCATGATGGATAGGTGATGGGGACCCGTTCACGCCCAACGATCCCGCACATGGTCTGAAAAGCTATCGTAGCCTTTGGAGGCGCGGTAGGGGCCCATCATGCGGATCGATCGCCGTGATGGTGTATCGGCTTTAAGGCCTTTTACTAAGCCCTCTTGCACTGTGCTTGTTTCTTTCTACGTTGGGCGCGTCATCAAATCCCTTCGGCGCCGAGGATTGAGGAGATGCTATCTTGTATGATTAAGGTTAAGAGCAGGTAAGTTAAGAGAAGCAAATTTAAGAGAAGATTTTATTGGACTGTTGGAAAAGATGCGACTATAAGAGTAAGATTTTATTCATTATTACTTCTAAGAATATATATATGAGAATACATAATCAACAAACAACCAACATGACATAAACAAGATGATATTAAACAAGTTTAAGCCATCCATCATATGAATTATGCCTTCTACCTCAAAGAGAGGAATTAATTTTGTTGTGCTCTTAGATTTTAGGGTTTGGATGAAGATAAGGATCTTCACCACAATCACAAATAGACTAGACTAATCAATTCAATAACTTAAGCCTTGAACCCTTACCACCTTAGCATGCACATAAAATGATTAAGTATTATTCACTGTTATAAAATCAATGTGTTCAGATCAGCTAGAAAATGTCAGTTTTATCCACAAGCAAAGATCTGATCCGACTAATAACAGCGCCAATATATATTGTATATTCAGATCAATTCAAAGATCACTTAACAGAACAAATAGCAGTGCTCTAACAAGAGATTTCTGTCAACAGAAACAACTTAGTTCAGATTAATATCAGCAAAATCAACTGACAGAACCAACTAGAAGAGACCTGACCACTAGCTAAATCAATCAACTAGTACCTGACCACTAGCTAAATCAGATCAACATCTATGAACTGTACTAACTGAACTAAGCAACGAACATACAGTGATATAATACCGATAGAATCAAAGCGGTAACAGAAATGAATACAAATTGAGCAGAACCATGAATATAATCAATAATTTCATACAAGTCTAGCAGTTCAAGGCTTAAATCATTTCATCAATTGTCATATTCATGTAGTAACCCTAATTTCATCACAGTACAACACTAGTATCTCAACCAGAAAGAATCAAGTGCAACCGAAAATACTCACAGAGGGAATAGCACTCGAATCGTGGAGCAAGCAAGGTAATAAATAAACGGAGGGGGGAGGGAGGAGGGCACCACTGATGGAGAGAGGAGACACCACCCAGGGGGAGGGGAGACACCACCGTGGGGGAAGGCGCGGCCGAGAGGGGAGTGCACCGCTAATCTGGGAGGGCGCGCCGAGGGGAGGGTGTCAGCCGACGGGAGGGCACGACGGGGAGGGCGCCGAGGAGCTAGGGTTGCAATAAACTAAGTGTGCACGGGACTTGGTGAAATAGCAAGCGGGATTTATTGAGTGGCGGGAAGACCATTCGAGCGATTATTCTCGATTGAACAAATGCTCGATGGAGTCATCCTGATGGTTACGGATTGAACCGTCTGGGACAAACATGTTTGTCCCAAACGGTTCTAGGATTAAACGCTTGGGGACGACTACACCCTAGACGGTTCAATCCCGTAACCGCTCGATGACTCCATCCTGCACGGTTCAATCCCGTAATCGCTCGAATGGTCTTCCGCGCCACTCAATAAATCATGCATGACTCCATCCTGCATTTCTCAATCCCGTAACCGTTTGGGATGGGCCATTGTATATAGTTGCTTAATTTTAATCAATACATCTCAGTAATTAATACATGTCCATATAGAGCTGCTTAATTTTAATCAATACATCTCAGTAATTAATACATGTCATTAATTAATTTTAATACAGGGTCTCTTCTTCCACATGTTTTTCTCACGGGTCCTCGATTTATGTCCCTTCCCTAGCGCAACATCCAATTTCTCAACCATATCATGAATGTCTGTCCCGCTTAAAAGCTTTGGAGCTAAAGCGTCTTCGGTGGTGCCGTTGAATTGTTTCTTCATCTTGCGGTATGGGTGATTTCTCCGAAGGAACCTATGGTGACGCATGTACATGGTTTTGGGTGAGTGATTCAGCCAGACACTCTCGGTGTCATCCAAGCAGTGTGTACATGCTTTGGCTCCTTTTGTACTTTGCCCCGACAGGTTAGCAAGGGTAGGATAATCATTTATGGTGCAGAACAATAGGCAACGCAAACTGAAGTACTCTCGTTTGTGAGCATCCTATACCTGCACCCCAGGAGCCCACAATGTGTTGAGATCTTCCACCAATGGTGCTAGGTACACATCAATATCGTTCCCAGGTTGCTTCAGGCATTCGATGAGTAGAGACATCAATATGTACTTTCACTTCATACACAACCAAGGAGGAAGGTTGTACACACAAAGATTTACAGGCCAAGTGCTATGACGGCTGCTCATGTTACCGAAAGGATTCATTCCATCTGTGCTCAATCCGAACCTTATATTCCTCGGATCTGTTGTGAATTCTTCAAACCTCCTATCAATGTTTCTCCACTGAGTTGAATCAGCAGGGTGCCTAGTCATTCCATCATTCTTACGCTTATCCGAGTGCCATCGAAGCAATTTTGCCTCTTTTGGGTTCGCAAACAACCGCTTCAAATAGGGAATTATAGGCAGATACCATGCCACCTTAGCGGGAGGTCCTTTCTTCACCTCCATACCCTCGTCGTCATCATCCGATCTATCTTTACGCTTGTACCTAGATGCATTGCACACCGGACATACATGCAAGTTTGCGTACTATTTGCAGTATAGGATACAGTCATTCGGACATGCATGTATTCTTTCAACTTTCATTCCCAAGGGACAAAGAACCTTTTTGGCTTTGTAGGTGGTTGTCGGTAATTCGTTTTCCTCCGGAAGCATATCCGCTAACATACCTAACAACGCCATGAAACTCTTGTCAGACCAACCGTTGCTTGCCTTTAATTTCAGCAATTCCAGCACGGACGACAATCTTGTGTATTTGGACTTGCAACCCAGGAACAAAGATTTCTCCGAGTCGTGCATCAAGCCTCAAAATTTTACATACTCCCGCTCATCACGGTTCCCTTCTGCATCCCGTAGCATCTGATCCAGATTATCATCGAAAGTACATTCGATATTATCTGGAGTATCGTCGACTTCGTCCACGATGGTAGTACTATTTGGTCCCTGCATAATCTGCTCTTCACCGTGACTGCTCCAACATGTATACACCCTTTTGAAACCCCGTAGAATTAAGTGTGCTTCAATCTACGCTGGGTTTCGAAACATCCGGAGATTCTCACAGTCAAGGCATGGACAAGGCATAAATTCCACCCCTTTGTTCGACATATCTACCTCTGCAGCTCTTCTAAAAGCGGAGACACCATTAATGTACTCGGTGCTCGCACGGTTCTCAGCGTACATCTAGCTTCGGTCCATCTACTAACATATGTAACAATACGTGTTAAACGATGAATTTAGATCATAAAGTACAAATGAATCTGCACAAGGTATAGCAAATGTATCTACTTCACATCACAAAGAACAAATTAACCAGCTTCATTTCCCTCTTCACCAAGATAGATACAACAAGTTAGATCTAGAACACAGCTTTATTTCCCCCAAGCTAGATCTAAAATGTAATTCAGATTAGAAGCAATTACTAACCTTGGATGACTAAGAGCACAAGGATCTGCAATTAAATCTCCAAATCTAGGGTCTCTTTCACCAGAACGCATCTCAATCGTAGCCACCTCAGAAATAACGAGGAAAACCTAAAAATACAGACGTGGTCGAGGCTCTGTCTTATACAGGTAAGAGGAATCATCGCAGATGGTTTTACATACAAAGCGTCTGCGATGTGATGACATCGCAGACGCTTTGTATGTAAAACCGTCTGCGATGTCATCACATCGCAGACGATTTGTATGTAAAATCATCTGCGATGTCATCACATCACAGACGCTTTGTACATAAAACCGTCTGCTCTGTGATGGAGACTTCGCAGATGGTTTTATCCACACACCGTCTGTGATGTCATGTATCACAGACGGTCTTTGGATAAAACCGTCTGCGATGACTCCATCACAGACGGTTTTATCTACAAACCGTCCGTGATTGTTTCGTCTTCCCAATGCTTGATCGTTTCGTCTTCCCAATGCAGACGCGCGCAATCTTTCCAGTACTGATCATTTCTTCTTCCCAATACTTAATCGTTTCATCTTCCCAATGCAGACGTGCGCATGCTGATCGTTAATTCTAAGCGGCGTTTCATTTCCCAATACAAATTCGTGCCTATAAGAACAGAGAGGCTTTTTGACCGCCTGTACACTCCATCATCAGCAGAAAAACATCCCGGCCCTCCGACGCCGCCGCCATGAGCAACCCACCAAACAGCTCCTTCGACGGTTCCTCCTCCAATGGCTCCACCCCACTGACGTCGCCACTTCCACCTAGACCCGCCGGCATGCCCATGCGCCAATGGCTGCGGCGCTACGCCGGCGGTATCTCCACGGCTGCTCCGCTTCCTTCGACCGACGCCTCCGCCTCCACCCGTGCCCCTCCGATCGACTCCGCCTCCACCCGCGCCCCTCCGATCGACTCCACCTCCACCCGTGCCCTTTCGACCGCCTCCGCCTCCACCCGCGCCGGGCAGAAGCGTCCCATGCCGGCCTCGTCCTCCTCCTCCGACAACGACAAAAGCTACGATTCGTCGGAGGGATATCGTGACGATTGGGAGCTAGAGGATGACCCAGACCGAGCCGGCTCGAGCGAGGACCCGGATGGCCGCAGCGAGGACTCCGCCGACTCTGACACCCCTCCGTCCTCCTCCTCCGATGACGACGAATAGCTAGTCTTTTTTAGTTAAAGTACTTTTGTACGTAGTCGATCTTTTGTAATGCTTCTTAATTATAATGCATTATAATGCTTCTTATAATGCATTTGTAATGATCTTCTTATATATATAATGCAATCTAGTTCTCGTGCAATCTAGTAGTCTTTTTTGTATGGCGCGCATTTGCTGATTTCAATTGATGATCACAGACGGTTCATTGATAAAAACGTCAGTGATAAGGGCAATATCATAGACTGTTTTATCCACAAACCGTCTATCAAGTTATACCTATCATCACAGTCGGTTTGTTGATAAAACCGTCTGTGATATTTCCATCATCACAGCCGGTTTTATCTATAAACTGTCTGTGAACTTCTCCCTTTCATCACAGATGGTTTGATTTTCAAACCGTCTGTGATAATCAGACATCACAGACGGTTCCATCCAAAAACCGCCTGCGATGTGCCCGCAAGCACGTGATGATGTGTCTAATATAGCCTCTTTTGTAGTAGTGATTAGCATTGAACTGATCAAAATTCGTGTATTATCTCTTCAGTTCCATGCTTAAAACTGATAGTATCTCTATCGATTCCAGCTTGGAACCGATAGAGATAAATCCTAGGCTATTTTTCTAGAATAGTACCAGGAATTCATAGATTCATAGTATATTTATATTCACAGTATACTCACAAATTGACAAATTCACAGTATATTCGTAGATTGATAGTACATGCATAATTGACAAAATCACAGTATACTCATAGATTAACAAATTCATAGTATATTCACATTCACAAAACGGTAGATAGTGTTAATTTATGGATACATACTCAATGTAGAAATCAGCAGCACAATCTTCTAATGTAACTCTCCTTAGAATACATACTCAATGTAGAAACCAGTAGCACAATTGTCTAATGTAACTCTCCCCAGGCAGCTCTGATGTCCCAATAGAAAGCTCTTTGCCCCTAAACAATTGCATCTAAAGTGCCATAGAGATTGTCTAATAATATAAGACACATACTTCTTGGTACAAGAGTAGTCGTTTTTATAGCCAACATTTGTCTGAAGTATTTCCTGTTAGATTACGAGGATACAATAAACTACTTAAAATAATTTCAAATGACAATATATTAAAAAGATATGATATCACAAATATTAACAAGCATACATTGAGAAACAACATTATTTCATAGATCAAGACAAGGAGAAATATTAGGGCTTTTCTATGTCCGCCATCATATGTGCCACAGTTTCTATAACAAAGGCTTTTTGGTCCTCCTTGTAGTTTCACAACTCTGGCAAAGTGTGAAGGATCAGGATGGCGAATAGAGGGGGGGGGGTGAATGGTCGCAATAAAAACTTTCCCACACATAGTATTCCAAAAGACTAACACAAAAGATCACCAAAAAGGGTTGAGGTTCTTGTTTAGAAAAGCTGGTAGTACCCCTCTGGAGTAGGTGAGAGTACCAGACTCAAAAGCTCCTCAAGAACAGATAGCTCAGCCCAGAACAAGAATCAAGGAAACTTTTGATCGGTAGAACAAAACTTCAAGAAACTTGGCAGATGAAATCCTGGGACAACGAGGAACTTGAATCTCAAACCGATCTCCAAGATTGATCTCAAAAACTCGACCTTTCTGCCTAAGAAGAAGAATTACTTCAAGAATGGTAGAAAGAACAGGGAATTCGGTTAAAACTTGCTTTTGAGAGCTAGAAAAACTGAAGGATCTTGGAAACTTATCACAGCAAGCTAAAAGCGCAACAAAATGAAATACAAGATCAACAACTCAAGAACGCAAAAGACGCAAGAAGAAAAGAATGCAGAAGGAGAAGAATCAACTTGCGTGAAGTAAATTTACGTAACTTAAATTGCAGAAAGTAACTTGCATAATATAAATGACAAAAGGTAAAATGCAAGTATTGAGATCTTTGAGATGTAACTTGTATTCCTGGAAGGGAGCTTGCACAGCCACACACACAAAAGTGGGCAAAGCTCAACAAAGCGCTCAGACCTCTAAAATCCTTCTGGGATCCTTCACACCGAAGGCAACCCTTCCACACATATTTATACAACTCTCGGCCAACTACCACCATTAGATGCAGCCCTCAACCCTAGAGTCACATCCAAGGGCTAGAAAGAGCCCATTCACAAGCCTACAAGGGGAAACCTGTAACACCCCGGCGCTAATCGCACCGCGAATGCTACCCAAAACTCTAAACACTCAACGACAACTCAACATAATTGACTAAAAACAACCGCTAACTCTAAAACCGACTGAAAACTAAGTCAGCAAAAAGTTCAAAATTTCGGCATGACCTCCCTAGAAAGGAGGACATCCACTCAGCAAACAGAAAACAATATCGGTATAAGTCAATCATTCAATCACGAAGTGACATTCTAGCAGGTCCTTAGATATCAATCACACATTCGCTAATAAAAGACAAACTACGCGACGACAAATAACATATTACAACCCCTCTAAATACAATCAGGCTTTATACATTAATTAAATGAGATGGCGACCGAAGTCGTGCACGTGCTTCTACTTCCAACCCGACGAGCCAACTTCAAGTACCTAAAACAAGAAACAACAAGTGTGAGTCCAAGACTCAGCAAAGTGCAATCAAACATAAAAGTAATGAACTAGATTAGAATATAACGACATCAAGGCATACAATAATAGTTCCTTTACTTAACATCCTTAAATAAAGGGAGCAATTTGAATTCATATAACTTCAAAACGTAAGAACACGATTACTTCACCATTTGCAATAACCATTACTTAATTGAAATTATCCAGTTAAAGAAGCAGAATCTAACCCTACTTACCACATCCAACTCGGAAACAGAAATAACCTTGCTCATGCCTCAACAATCATTTCAGGATGAGTCCATAACTCAATACTCAACCTGTCATTTCCATTCTTATCAACTAACATTTACCAATTGCAACACACAATGCAATGCTTTTATGCTCTCATTTTTTTTCTCATGAATCATAAAATGAATGCACCATGCATGCTCATAATGCACATTGTCATAGCATATAGCGGTATAGCTGAGTGCACACCCGTCGGTGTGAACCCTCTCATTCCCAACCATCCGTGGCGGGCCTACTCTTACTGACTCGCTCCTATCCGTGGATGGGACTACGAGGTAGGACTTTTGTACTCACTACGTGTGAGTACAGAGGCCCACATCAACATGGGTCGCCTCTTTTGTAATGAATGCGCAAATGCAAATGACATGTTTATAAGCACAACACAAACATGAATATAACACACACATTACCAGTTAATCACTTTATCATTTGCATCAATATAACCATACTCATTTGTACACTACATAAGGCATTACAACATTAGAAATTTAATAACTTACCTTCCCATTTCTAACATTCATCCGTCCTCATTACCATGATAAGAACAACTTCTAGATATGCTATTAAACATAACCAAATCATTAGAATTTTCATACTCCTATCACAAGTAGAGCATTTAACCCCCTACTAATGCTCTAGGAGATGCACTTGCCTTTACCGACGCGAGAGGCAACTCGGGGTTAAGACCACTCCCGAAGACACTTTCCCTGAAAACAACGTTACACACAAGAATGGATCAAGGTCCGACTCAATACCTCAATGTGCATTTAAAACCCAACTCTTAACTCATTGAATTGGGCCATACTAACCAACTTTAAACACACAATTTAACAAACAAGAAAGACTTAACAAAGAAATATATTTTCATAAACAAAGAATATGAAAGGTGAGATTCTCATATTCGGTGGTGGCGAGGCATGGTGTTATCATTGCGTAAGAGACACTCCAAAGCTAAACACATGCATACCTTGGATGAAAACACAAGTTCTGAATATATGAGAAATCATAGCTAAACAAAGGCATTAAAGCAATCAGATGCACCCACGATCTAACATAGACGTGCACACAATTTCCAAAACCTATATACACCTACTACCATATCTCAGTACCCTCATAACCAAATCCCATACAGCCGCTGTTCTTTGTTTCCATCGAATCCATCTTGAGCTATGCATGGTCCAATACACCAACTAGATAGGATTTAGTTTTAAGAGAATACACAATAACTCAAGAATGAATCTTGTTCACTTAAATCACCGGGCTCATAGCACAATCATGATTGAAACTACATACGCATTAAGTTAGCACCCATGATTTATTTCAGCATATAGGCTCCATTCCAATAATCAAGCACAAACCAGATAACCATATATATATACTCACTACCGCATATCCACATTTCGAATTCCATATAAAGGCTCTTCATCGCACACCAACACTAATCACGAACTTAGAATCTATGCTTGATTAATAGCCCGAGGATTACATTTTTAAAGGCACCATTAATAACAGTAAAAGGGAGGGAATGCAGATAAATTAGGAATGCATCGATTCTCGCACTTCCAAGCTCATCTCTCAACTTTGCACACTTAACTTACTGCGATTCCGCAACCTAATCCTTCTTGGCATTTCATCAAACACCTAGCATGCACAAGGAAACCAAAATACCACACATTCAAATGTTTGAGCTCACACCACAAGAAGGCAAGGGGGAAGAGAGCCATGGTCTTTGGTACTCATCACGGGTGGTCACGATGTTGGACACCTTTGCTTTCATTGCCATTTCTACTCATTGCTACTTGTTTGCTTTCATTGCTACTCATTCTTTGCTCTCTGCCGATAGGGGGAAAAGGAGAAAGGGTGCCGGCAGGAGGGAGTCCAGGGGAGGCGCCGAGAGGAGCTCGAGCTAGGGAGCTCAACCAGGGCAGGGTCGGCCAGGAGGGGAGCAGGGGCGCCTGGAGGGACTCGAGCCTGGGAGGTGAGGGGCGCAGGGGAGAAACCGACCGGCTGGAGAGGAGCTGGGCGCCAGGGAGAAGGAGCCTCGGCCAGGGCACGCCAGCTAGGGCCATCGATTGGGGAGGAGGAGGCGACCTGGTGGCCCGGCGCAGGGAGGAGCCTCGGTTGTGGCACTCAGGAGGTTTGGGGAAAAAGGCAGCCCAAGAAATGCCAGCCACAAACTAAGGGAAGAGAGAGATTAGGAGGAAAGAAAAGAAGACCTTCCAAAGAATAAAAATCCAACTTTAAACCCTAGCAAAAGAGATTTTTTTGCGGTATTACACTCTTCCCCTTTAATGAATTAGGCACGAATTCTCACCACAACAAGAACACCAACAATAACAACGAAACAAAATACAAAACAAGGATACTCAAACAACAAATCCGTGTATCTCTCACGTAAGAGGAACTCCAAAATTCAATCCACTTCTCTTCCCAACAAAAGAAGCTAGCAACTTAACTCAATCCATCCCTTTTTTCAAATCAACAATCACTTTACATCCTTAAATTGACATGACACAAAACCGAAGACCAGGTCCTACTCAAAGACCAAGGCTAAACCAAATCTACTTTGTGCTCTCACCTCCAAATGATTTTCTTAAACCAGAAATCCCACAAGCATTAACTCAACTGGAGAATTCACATCTCCCTCACGAAAACTCTAATGGATCCAGGCGATCAGCCAATCCCTGAATCATACCGCTCATAAACAGTCTGACAACTCAGACAACTCTTTTTTTAACGCTTCAATATCCAACCTCCAATCAACCAACGATCCTTCCCGGAAAATCATAACACTAACTCCCAACTCAATTCTCATTTCTCTACTCACTTTCACTCACCCAACTTAAATCTCCTCTCTAAAACTCCACACCGCAGATCAACCAACTCGTGATAACAGGAATAACACGAGTCACATCACTCTATTAAGCATCCAATCAATGCTGAACATATCACCATTTCCAACCATTTAACACTGGAATCCTGCAGAACACAAAACATAAATCTTTATCTTTTGCAGACGATTGTCCTTGGAACAAAAGAGTCAATGTCATTCCTTACTATCGAAACGAATCGCCCATCACAAAGACAAATCCCTTTCCATCACAAAGACCAAAATCATACTCTACCTTCTTTCAGACCTTTCTCACATTGAGACAACCACTCAAAGAAACAATTCATAAGCTGAAACATTGATTCCAACCCAGAAACCAAGGTTGCCAACACATTTAGACCAAGGCAATCGCCAACCGATTCCAAACAGTCCACCAACAATATAATCATACACGAGCAAGAGACAACAAAATCAATTGATCCTCCCACAAAGGATTTGGATCAAAACATGCCACACCCTTCAATGCTCTCCACTCTGGACCCATTTACTATCCACCTCTACTCGGAAATAAATTAAAGAGTATAATCTGCTACTATACTCCACCAAAAACTCACTACTCAACATTTTTTTTATATCACACTTGAGAACAACGAGAATCTCGCTTCATTTAACAAAGCCAACCACCTTCCTCAACTTGAACTCAAAAACAATAAATTTCACATTGAGGAAAAACTCAACCTTAAAAAGAAACATCACTTAAATCTTTTACAAACACGATCACAATGATCAAAGAGAATCAGCTCGCTGTTATCATAGCAAAACGTCTCATACTAACCCCAACAACATTTCGGAAACTGAAAATCAATCTTCGAATCCAACATCTATACACACAAACACCATCCTTTTTCTTAAGAGAGAGGGAAACTCAGCTTAGACGAGAAACACCGCACACTTCTTTTCAGAAGCGACCACGAAACCAAAGAAAACTGAATTTTCCTTAACAACAAAAATCTATTTTCATCACCTTAAGATCCATTGTGTACCACCCCACACCAAAGAAAATTCGAATAAGAAATAACACATCCCATAATCAAGTTCTAAACCACACAACTCGAGAAAGAAACCCCGTTCTAGGACCCAAATCTCTTCACTCAAGAATCAACACTTGCCTCCAAAGGGAGGGAAAACTTTCGTTTTCTAACCGAAAACCACTTTTAACAACAACTAAAGATTTCATCTTTTAGACCATTCCCAAAAATCATTCCCATTCAAGAACTTCCAACATTTTCCATACCTCTATTTATTTCCTTCATTTAGTAAATCCACAACCTACTATCACATCAGTTCATGATTAAGCATTCTTTCTTTCTCATCTTCATTCATCCACTAATTTCGCAACTTGGCGAAACGCAACGATTCTAGAAATTCTCCATTGCACACCAGCAGAACGCCTTAACAAAGGCATACACCCAACAAAGTTACATCGACAATCCAATTCCATAGATTTTAATCATAAATCCAACCTTTCACCTAAATACTTCACCCTCGGACAGGTTACCACCAACATTAACCAATTCTTCCCCATGGTACTGATCACGGAAAGTAAGCTATAACTTCAACCATAATCAACCTACCAAATCAAAGTCCACTTTATAAACTACATTCAAGTTTTCCCTTCTCAAAGCAATTTTAGTAGGTTTAACTTCTGCCATCCATACTTCCGATTTGTTAGCAATACGTTCAACTACTAGATCAAACCATTTAGGTCTCCCTCAATAAACAATATCTCTTCGAGATATAAATAGTCCAAAATGGCTATAAGACCCTCCATTTGCTAGCAGCAACCCAAGCTCCCACATACTCCATCTAATGATTCTTCGCATTCTAACTCCAATTCCATTCTAGGTCATTTTATCGTCACCTCGTAGAAACTTAACATTAATCAACCCATTCCGAGCACTGAAGACACCTCTAGTCAAAGCAATCCCATCAACTTATTTAAACAAGTTCCGCAACCCAACTTGTTATTTCTTCTACATCATAACCACTACTAGCCTTTCGCACACACACCATTACCAATCCTCCACTATAGCCGTGGATCACCATAACCAACACTATAATCCTTGCCCTCTATCAAATTTAGGGTCAACCACCCTAACCACCCAATCGTTCTACTAATCTGCTATAGGAAATCTTCAACCAACCCACAATATACTCTGATTGCCACACTTTCCTTTCCAGAAAAAACTCAACCAGAAACTTCCAAGGTAGCTCAACTCTCAAAAAGTTAGAGAATGACAGGTCTCAATCCTGGTCATTCAACAAATCCTCAAATCATCATCAGACTCCCAAAATTCCACGAAAGAAAGGAGTTGTACAACTAAATCCACGAGAAGTAAAAGCGGGTCGATCAAATAACACTTTTCCTTTAAAGCCCCAAACCTTAAGTTCTCACGACTAAGCTTTTCACCAAAACTTCAACTTGGAGAACGACAACACGAAGAAATCCATGACTTCCTCCGCAAAGCAACCAAAAGAGGAGCAACATAATACTCTTTTCTTTGTCTTAAAGCCAAAAAGACCAAGGAAGACAACACCCAAATAACGTACCCCATCAACTCTCCGATCTAAAACAAAAGAACAAGGACTCTCCTCACACGAGGTTATGAATCCTCCGGTCTTTGGCTCTCAATCGCCACAATCCGAATTTATTATGGCTACACGACGGAGCCTGAATCCCTTCGGCACAAGGAGTCCCACCGGACCCCACAAATCAATCTACCACTTCATACGCATAACCATAAATAATACCATAGCCTTATCAAAACTAATAGATAACATATCAACAAGTATCAACATAGCAATAATAACAAAGTAAGCATTGTAGCACAATGCAACGATATCCCATCCCTTTTCTACTGTGCATCAGAGTGTGTCAAGTTTTAAGTTAATTAACCATTCTATATCAAGTTTTAAGGTTATTTCCCTAGGGCCACATTTTAAAAGTTCAACCTAAATCATGTTTCTATTTTCACACAGCAAAATTTTAATTCATTCCAGAATTATTCACTACATTCAAACACCACGGACACAAGCCCGCTCGATACTAATCAGAATACACCCGGCGCTAATCGCACCGCGAATGCTACCCAAAACTCTAAACACTCAACGACAACTCAACATAATTGACTAAAAACAACCGCTAACTCTAAAACCGACTGAAAACTAAGTCAGCAAAAAGTTCAAAATTTCGGCATGACCTCCCTAGAAAGGAGGACATCCACTCAGCAGACAGAAAACAATATCGGTATAAGTCAATCATTCAATCACGAAGCGACATTCTAGCAGGTCCTTAGATATCAATCACACATTCGCTAATAAAAGACAAACTACGCGACGACAAATAACATATTACAACCCCTCTAAATACAATCAGGCTTTATACATTAATTAAATGAGATGGCGACCGAAGTCATGCACGTGCTTCTACTTCCAACCCGATGAGCCAACTTCAAGTACCTAAAACAAGAAACAACAAGTGTGAGTCCAAGACTCAGCAAAGTGCAATCAAACATAAAAGTAATGAACTAGATTAGAATATAACGACATCAAGGCATACAGTAATAGTTCCTTTACTTAACATCCTTAAATAAAGGGAGCAATTTGAATTCATATAACTTCAAAACGTAAGAACACGATTACTTCACCATTTGCAATAACCATTACTTAATTGAAATTATCCAGTTAAAGAAGCAGAATCTAACCCTACTTACCACATCCAACTCGGAAACAGAAATAACCTTGCTCATGCCTCAACAATCATTTCAGGATGAGTCCATAACTCAATACTCAACCTGTCATTTCCATTCTCATCAACTAACATTTACCAATTGCAACACACAATGCAATGCTTTTATGCTCTCATTTTTTTCTCATGAATCATAAAATGAATGCACCATGCATGCTCATAATGCACATTGTCATAGCGTATAGCGGTATAGCTGAGTGCACACCCGTCGGTGTGAACCCTCTCATTCCCAACCATCCCGTGGCGGGGCCTGCTCTTACTGACTCGCTCCCATCCGTGGATGGGACTACGAGGTAGGACTTTTGTACTCACCACGTGTGAGTACAGAGGCCCACATCAACATGGGTCGCCTCTTCTGTAATGAATGCGCAAATGCAAATGACATGTTTATAAGCACAACACAAACATGAATATAACACACACATTACCAGTTAATCACTTTATCATTTGCATCAATACAACCATACTCATTTGTACACTACATAAGGCATTACAACACTAGAAATTTAATAACTTACCTTCCCATTTCTAACATTCATCCGTCCTCATTACCATGATAAGAACAACTTCTAGATATGCTATTAAACATAACCAAATCATTAGAATTTTCATACTCCTATCACAAGTAGAGCATTTAACCCCCTACTAACGCTCTAGGAGATGCACTTGCCTTTACCGACGCGAGAGGCAACTCGGGGTCAAGACCACTCCCGAAGACACTTTCCCTGAAAACAACGTTACTCACAAGAATGGATCAAGGTCCGACTCAATACCTCAATATGCGACGAAAACCCAACTCTTAACTCATTGAATTGGGCCATACTAACCAACTTTAAAACACATTTTAACAAACAATAAACAGACTTAACAAAGAAATATATTTTCATAAACAGCAATATGAAAGGTGAGATTCTCATATTCTGGGTGGTGGCAGAGGCATGGTGTTATCATTGCGTAAGAGACACTCCAGGCTAAACACATGCATACCTTGGATGAAAACACAAGTTCAGAATATATGAGAAATCATAGCTAAACAAAGGCATTAAAGCAATCAGGATGCACCCACTGATCTAACATAGACATGCACACAATTTCCAAAACCTATATACACCTACTACCATATCTCTGTACCCTCATAACCAAATCCCATACAGCCATTGCCCTTTGTTTCCATCGAATCCATACTGAGCTATGCATGGTCCAATACACCAACTAGATAGGATTTAGTTTTAAGAGAATACACAATAACTCAGTAATGAATCTTATTCACTTAAATCACCGGGCTCATAGCACAATCTTGATTGAAACTACATACGCATTAAGTTAGCATTAACAGATTTATTTCAAAGATATAGGCGCCATTCCAATAATCAAGCACAAACCAGATAACCATATATATATACTCACTACCGCATATCCACATTTCGAATTCCATATAAAGGCTCTTCTACTGCACACCAACACTAATCACAGAACTTAGAATCTATGCTTGATTAATAGCCTGAGGATTACATTTTTAAAGGCACCATTAATAACAGTAAAAGGGAGGGAATGTAGATAAATTAGGAATGCATCAATTCTCGCACTTCCAAGCTCATCTCTCAACTTTGCACACTTAACTTACTGCGATTCCGCAACCTAATCCTTCTAGGCATTTCATCAAACACCTAGCATGCACAAGGAAACCAAAATACCACACATTCAAATGTTTGAGCTCTCACCACAAGAAGGCAAGGGGGAAGAGAGCCATGGTCTTTGGTCACTTCTGCCGGTGGTGCTAATGTTGGACATCCTTTGCTTTCTTCTTTGCTACTCGGTTGCTACTCATTTGTTTCTTTCATTCTTTTTCTCTCTGTAAACAATTGAAAAGGAGAAAGGGCGCCGGCAGGAGGGAGTCCAGGGGAGGCGTCGAGAGGAGCTCGAGCTAGGGAGCTCGACCAGGGCAGGGTCGTCCAGGAGGGGAGCAAGGGCGCCTGGAGGGACTCGGGCCTGGGAGGTGAGGGGCGCAGGGGAGAAACCGACCGGCTGGAGAGGAGCTGGGCGCCAGAGAGAAGGAGCCTCGGCCAGGGCACGCCGGCTAGGGCCATCGATTGGGGAGGAGGAGGCGACCTGGTGGCCAGACGCAGGGAGGAGCCTCGGTTGTGGCACTCAGGAGGTTTGGGGAAAAAGGCAGCCCAAGAAATGCCAGCCACAAACTAAGGGAAGAGAGAGATTAGGAGGAAAGAAAAGAAGACCTTCCAAAGAATAAAAATCCAACTTTAAACCCTAGCAAAAGAGATTTTTTTGCGGTATTACAAAACCCTAAACCCGCTAACACAGGATTTTTCTTGCACAGTTCTCAAAGCATACTACTAGACCCGCTATTCCTATCAATTAGACCGTACACCAACAATCCTCATTGATCCTCGCAGCATCTAGCTAGAATCTGCTCCTTTCCTTGCCTTCTTGGCTTGCCCGAACTCCGTCTCTGGTCATCTTCCGGTGATCTCTCAATTGTTCTGGACCTCCGACGCACCTCGCCTAGTCTCGATCAACTTCCGCCTCACCATGACTCAGCACCATCGTCCAGCAACCATCAAAGACAAGGAAACCTTTCATATAGCAATGCCCACAAACATATCTACGATTATCTAAAAATAGTCACCACAAGTTAATCACAAACAGTCGGCAAACCCATATACTCTAGTCTACTCAGCTTAAAATGCTTGGCTAGCCACAAGACTAACCACTCGGCTAATCACCTGGTTAACCACTCAGCTAACCTCTTGGTTAACCACTCGGCTAAACACCAAACGCCCTAAGGATGACTACCAGCGCCCCAAAGATTTTGAGAGAGAATTCTTGAAAACTCAGACATGGCAACTTTATTGAGTCCTTGACAAACCTCTTGCCTGCAGTAGAGTACTCAACCAAGAAGGAAACCTGTCAATAAGCTAAAAACCACGCAACAAGGAATAGAGGCACTCGACACTCGGCCTTCACAAAAGGAAGAAAACTAGTCAAGAAGCCAGACGCACCTAGCAAAAACAGGAACCACTCGGAACACAGTACTCAGCAGAGGTTGGCAGCACTCAGCACTTAGCACTTAGCCAAGGAAGAAAAACCAGTCGAGAAGCTAGAAGTACTCATCAAGGAAACACGACTTGGTTGGAAACCATTTTATCAAAATGCATCAAGTCACACTTTAATTCGGATCAACCTTTAATCTAGTCTTTTGCTCATCGGATCAACTTTTAATCTAGTCAATTACTCATCACACAAAGTTATAGACCTCCACATGGTCTTTCAAAGTGCCAATTTGTTTGATACTAATAACTGATTGACTATCAGCCATATCTCTTAATCCCCCATATCTCTTAATCCCTACAAAAACAATCATTTTGTTATAAAAATAGGGTGTCTTGGTATATTATCAGTTTTCATGTCAAATTAAATACTAGAAATGTTTATATTACCTCTAGAAGCTTAGGTTTGGCTTCTTCCAACTCTGCATTTGCCCTGCGCTATTTAATGATGAGTATATGGTTAAAAGATTCAATATCTTGCGATTTGTCATCTTTGTCTTTTAATTTTTATTTCATCTTATAAATCTTTCCTGCTAACTTTCCCTTCAATTGTTTTATCTTCATCTCAAGTTTTCGTTTAGCATCCAACAGCTTTTCCATGCCATCTATCTTGTTAATAAGCTCTATTTTATATTGTGTGCAATTTGTAATCACTGGTTCATAAAATAAATATATGGTGAATAATTATAGGATAGAGTGCTCTCAAGTATCGAGTTACCGAAGGTTAGATCTTCAGCCTCATTGCTACATGGTGTAGAGTTGCTAGAGACTAATCTCTTACCTCCACTACACCAGGTTCATATAATCAAAATTGAACTAGACAATTAACTAAGCAAATAAAGTCTTGAACTCTTACCTTCCTAAATTATGCATAGTTTGGCTAAGCAGGTTGTCGGGACTCGAATATGCAAACTCGAACCCCCTGTGTATTCCGTACTAGTCCAGAATCATGCTTGTGCACACAGGATCAACATAGATGAATATCACAGTCATACTCAATGATAACATAATAAAGACTTTATCAAATTAAGTACAACTGTTAGATGACCTTATGGTCTACCTTACATGAATACGTTTCATAAGGCTAAGATTGAAAAGTAAATAAACTATAGCAGAAATAAACTTATTCGTAGAAAACCCTTCAATTTGCCACAGGCAACTAACAAGATTTGCACCTTAATTATTCGCCTCTTCCTGGTACTCCTCCTCAAAAGCAGGCGTGGCTTCTTCTCCAACTAGTGATGTTTTGTTGCAAGGGTGAGTACATAAAGCACTCAACAAGTTGTGCACAGAATGCAAGACTAATATATTATATGCATGGCTTATTACAAAGGATTGGCTAACATGATTAATTTGCATAAAATAACATTTGTAAAAGAATAACATAAATAGATTAAAAGACAAGAATACAAATAATAACAATAATAGATTTTTCATTTTTTTTCAATAAACAACTCATATCCTTAATCCATAAATAAACCTTTACACCCACATTTGTTTCAATAAAATCTAACCCTTGAGTGTAATCATCAAGCAATGCTTAATACCGCGAGAACGGCTATTCGAATAGATTTCACACTCTACAGAGATTATACACTTCATCCACAAGATACAATCAAACACTACAAAGGCAAGTGATTATAACAAAGCCTTTCCAATGCTATCTAAACCCAGTACTACCTGCTAAGGTTTCAACACTGGTGAAACTGGTTACTACATCCAGAGCCCTCCTCTTGCACCATGTGAGCCTACCTGTGCGAGGACTGGTTACTACAACCCGGGTCTCACACCACCACTAATAGTATCAGAGTTTAGACATAATAAATTAATTAGCTAGATATGTCCTACACCAGACTTGTGGTTGTATGAATGACTCAGTTCAAATTCTTGCAAGGTTAAGTTCTTAATTGACCAAGAGAAGACTAACAAAAAACCATCATAACCATGAACCAACAAATATCATAAAAAGCAAAGCGACCGCCTAAATGCCACATTGGCCCATCACAATTCCTTGCCATTTGCCTCAGTCTAAATCATTTTATCACCCCAATTGTTTCTACCATGCACCACGTGCTATCAACAACAACAACATTGTATGACAACACCCGACACATAAGTTAATAAACATGTTCCATAATCATTAAGCAAGATTAATTGTTTTCACATAAAATGATGACTCGTTGTATAGCTAAGCATTCTACTTACGTTCTAACTACCCATATTGGCAATTATAGCTACTAATTAATAAATAACCATCCTAGGGTGACAAATTAATTGTGACATATGACATGGTAAGGTGGATGTAATACAAAGTGGACAATTAATTACTCCCAACATAATTGAAACAAGTGATAATTGAATTAGCATACAATACTTGAAAACAATATTGTATTTAAAGCATGGGCTCAACATGATCAAAGCACAACTTGCCTTCAAAAAGCTTTGGATCCTGCTCTGGACCCTGTTCATGTGTTGGCTCCTCGATTACAAACTCACGGGGTACCTCGACATCTACGTCAAATGAGAGAGAAAGTAATAAATACAAAATGCATCGAGTCCACCGTAGACCCAAGCCCTACCATGATCCCGCCTGTCTAGTTCAAAATGCTGACACACGACTACATCTCGGCCCTCCATGTTTGATCTATCGACTCGACTGCATAGACAAACGACGATATATATAACACGATGCGATCTAAGACGTACGATGTAGATCCGATGGCCGAGATGGCACAACGGTTCGAAACCCTCCGACACATGGCATGACGCGACATGGCATGGTGCCGACGTGATCTCACCCATCTGTTCCAGATCAGATGGTAAAGGATGGCGGTGAAGATTAGGACACGTGGCATACCACGGACATGGCCACACGGCTAGATCACAGCCCTACACTGAAGATCGGGTGGCTCGGATCTAAGCGACGCAAGCGACGACTTGGCTACCCTGGTGCGCGATGCGTGGAGGCCATCAGACGGTGCTTACCAGATACGACGGTTGATGGAGCTTGCGGCGACGGTGATGGCGCGGCGGGGCTAGGTCATTAGAGATGAAGAAGATGACATAGCCGATGGCATTCTATGGCTCCTTCGGCGATGTTAGCTAGTGCGTCTGACACGGCGTGTTCGGATCCAGCCTTCGATGCAGCGAACGGCGCTCGGCGACAGCAGAAATGACGATTGAATGCAGCGGAGGGCAATGGAACTACGGCGAGCAAGCACAAGCAAACAGCGATGACTTAGGCTTGATAAGCTAGGGCAAAAAGGGCATTGTGACTCGGGCTTCACGCTGTGCAGGGCGGCACATTAAATAGGCGGCTCGAGAGGCGTGCAACGGCAAGTCTCGGACTCTGAGATCCTTGGAGATGTGGCGGCACAGCGAATCCGACCACGATACGGTGAGGCGACATGGCGCTATCATGGGCATCCACGTGACATCGATCTGACGGCTCGGGTAAAACGACGATGCGGGCGGACAACCACAGTTGGATCAAGATCCAATGATTTGGAAATAGGGCGTCATGGTTTCACAACGAAATGGGCTACGCAGGCTGATGGCGCAAAAGATGGGCTAGGCTGAACAAGTTTCGACCCACACTATGTGGATGGTTTTTAAATATTTTCCGAATAAAAATAAATCCAAAAAATAAATAAAGCCCAAATAAATAGGAAAACATCCAAAAAATTCTAGAAAATATTTTAAGGCATTTGAAACTCAAATAAAATAGTTTCAACAAAAGATTTTAACACTTTTCAACAAATAAATAAAAGATGACAAAAAGGCTTAAGCCCATAAATGCAAAATGATTTAAATTAAATCCAAAAAATTCATAAAAGCATAAAATAAAATTTAAACTCAAGAAATGCAAAATTTGGAGTGTTACACAGGTACAAAGTATTTATAGTCAAATTAATTATTCAAATGATAAAAATTAGATTCCAATAGTTTGTCCAAGTAGGTATAATCAAAAACTAACTAAACAGGTGCTATGAACAAAAGAAGTTAATCAATCATAATTCATATATATAGCAATAATCAAATGAGTATTAAACTAGATACTAAATATGATGATCAAGCTTAAAGACAATGAAATAAAAGCAAATACTTTCTAGCATTAACAAGAAGCAAGTATATAGTTCATGCTACATTCATTACTTTAATTATTTTAGTTCATCAATAGACTCATAACATCACTAAGCATACAACTGGCAACAACCTTGACATAATAGAGCTAGGAAGGCGGAGGGGTGACGTGGGTGAGGTTGGGAGGCAGAGGTGTGACATAGGCATTGTGGAGCCGGGCCGACGGAGGGGCGTGAAGTGGAAGAGGAGAGAACTTCTTTTTTTATAGAATGGAGGGGCAGCTAAGAGATCAAATGAGAGGTGGACGCTTCGGCTTTTGGTATTTGAATGCATCGGGTGGAGAAGTCGAGAGGATAACCACGCGAAAGTGTTTGGTATTACTATCACGATCAATTATAACTTAAAACATCGACCGTGATGACCATAATCATTATCGGTTCTGATGTCAAAACTGATAATGATACATTTCTCACCTCAGGACTAATGGTGATATTTTGCACCAATTTTTTACCCACGTTGAATCAGATATAACTATCGGTTTTTTTTTCTCAAAAGTTAGGAACCAACCCAGCTGAAGAGATAATGATGTATCATTCTATAGTAGTGTGACTTGTCGTGCTCCAAGAGAGTGAAAGGCGCTTCCACGGTGTGGAAGTGCAAAAGGGGGACATGTGTCACCCCTTAGTATATTCACGATGGGGGATTGGGTTATTTTTTGCAATTACGATTAGAGAGAGGCTAGATTTGAAAAAAAGTTATACACTTACTCCCTTCGCTTTTTTTATAAGGCCTATTTTTTGAATAGTCTTGTTTACAAATGTAAGGCTTGCATGTAGATTTAATGAGACCTTTTTTTCTATACTTCTATTTATTTTCTCTCATCCATATGCATTTATTCATTACCACCCACACAAAGTATATCTTTCATCTTCCAAGATAATTAAGTGGAGGCATCTAAGTCATTTTTTCTCGTATCTTTCGCAATTTCAACACAACCTTAATCCTTGTGCAAAGTTAAAATATATCTTATAAAAATAAACGGAGGGAGTAATTAGAAATGTGATGATTTCCGCAATAGTCGCTGGCCTATATCCTATAGAATGCGAGTCAAATCTGCATGTGGGTTGAGCCGCGGCCAATGGCTGGGAAGGGGTTGGGGGAAGAGCTCTGATTAATTTGACTGGGGCAAAATCTCCGAGTCAATCAACGGGATCTTCATTCGCTGATGCCATGACCCTTCACGGGCTAGAACTACTTTGCATGATCAACAAGGTAGGAACACAAATCATTGTTAAGCCGCCATCTCATTCCACGTTATCAATTGCAGAGATGAAAGGACCCGACGTATCCAGTGATTCGAACTGCGTGCAGTTGCACGGAAATCACAACTGAACTGAACAGAACGTACATTAAGCAATAATTAAGCCAGATCGGACTGAAAATTGTTGAAGTTTATTGCCCTTCTTTCTAACCACTGTACTTAATATTTTCGGTGAGTTAATTGGTATATATATATATTGGCAAATATTTGGTGCAAACCACCACCCATTCCATGAAAACCATCCGTAAAAGTTTTGAAAAATTCTCAACAAATTACCATATGTAGAGGAGGTGAACTTCTACAATCCTGCAAAATTTGAAGATGAAACTCAATCGCATTTGAAAGATATAAAAAAGACAAAGTAATTGGTTCTAATTTGCATTACATTATGTATTCCTTACGCTATATCCATGTGCATATCAGTTTGTCATATGTGGCAGGTGGACCACGCTAGGGACCTCCACGAGCACGGCAACAGCGTCTTGTCTAGACTGCTTGACGGAGTCAGCGTCTCGCTGGACGAGATGACTGAGGCGTGGAGACGCGTGGTGAGCGCCACTCGCAGGATGGTGGAGCTGGGTTCGTGTCGGCACGTCGACACTACTGATCGTGCCACCTCTTCCAGACCACCGCGCGTGCCTTCACACCCCACACCGACCCCAGCTCCTCGTCACACAACGAAGGCGGAGTCCAGCTTCCAGACTCCTTTGCCTCCGGGCCCAGACGTGGCTGGAGGGTCCTGCTGGCAGCCACCACGCGGTCCCGTTAAGGTCCCCACGCCAGGTAAGTCGAGCTACTCACGTTTTGTATAAGTATCACGTAACTACAATTAAAAGTTATTATCCGAACGTGCAGGCTACGCTCAGGGTGGAGGACAGTTCTCTCAGTCACCACACTCCTCGGTACGCGTCGACCGACTCGGATTGGGCGGACGATTTCACCGATACGCAATTGCATCCGCCTCCACCGACGCAGTTGACGCCGCCCCCTCCACCGATGCAGTTGATGCCACCCCCTCCACCGACAACGCAGTTCACGCAGCAGGACTACGGTACCTACGGGTACACGTTGCCTTGCCGAGACCGTCGACCGGTGCAGCGTTACAGCCCCTCAGACTACGGGCAGGCGCGGCCATCGCAGGAGCTTCACCCACGCCCTCTTGACGATGCACCGCCTCAACGTAGGCGAAGAGGGTCGTGGTAGGGTGCGGAGGCAGGTCCTGATGAGGGGTGTGGCCGACTCACGGACTCGTTGTTAGGTCATTGTCCTATTTTTCTTTCTTACTTTGTACTTGTTCTCTGATCTTTATAGTGTTGTTCTCGCTTTGTTACTTTGCTCCGTACTGTTTTACAATGTTCATAGTGTTGTTCACGCTTTTTTTACCTTTCCGATGTCAATGCGACATTACAACACGAACGTTGCAGCTTTCTCAGACTGATTCGACAACACGCTGCAGCCTACTTCCTCAGATCGATTTGACAACACGCTGCAGCCCGCTATTCCAGACCGAAACGACAACACGCTTAGACAACGACGATGCACACAACAGCTTTCTCGGGCGAGGTGACAGCATGCTGCTATCAGCTTTCTTAGAAAGCGAAGTGACAACGCCATGACACCCACTGCTTTTTAGGACTGAAATGACAACACGCTGCAGCCCACCTTTTCAGAGCAACGACGATAGTGGCCCTATATAAGGGCGATAATTGCCCTTTATACCACCCGCCTACCTTCCTTTCCATAGAGCGAGACCACGAGGAAAGGGTGAACCGAGAGAAGAGAGAAAAGAAGTAGAGGATCAGCCGAACATGCCGAGGCGTGCAAGTGGAAATGGAAAGGGGAAGGCGAAGGAAGAGGCAGGCATTTTCGCGTGGCTGCACAACATTGCGTACCAGGATCTCTTCGTACTTTTCGAGGTTGTCCCACTGATGTGTCTGTGCGGAGATCCTTGCAGGCTTGTCCACTCTTGGGAAACTCCGACATGGAAGAGGAGGTGTTGGATGTGCCGCAACTACGCCTTCGACCCCCCGGAGAAGAGCCTCAGGACTCGGCAGCTGGTAACAATCATACGTGTTTTGTAATATTTGTAAATAAAACTATGCTATTTTAAGTTTCATGCAGTCGCCTCCGCCACTGTGTGAATTTGAGCAGTGGTTTGACGAGGAAATCAACCCCAAAGACCAAAGGCTCCTGGATCAAGCCAACCGGGATGACGAGTTCAGGCGGCAGCTTCAACAACAGCGTGACGCCGCACGCGAGGTGGCACGTAGGAAGGAAGCAGAGAAGAAGGAGGCCGAAAGAGAGAGGAAGCGAGAGAGGGCACGTCGTGCCAGAGAAGCCCCACTAGAGGCATGGACGAAAGGGAAATGGCCTCGATCCACCCAGTAGATGGTATGTTATGCCCGTCCTAATTTTAAGTTGTAATAAAGTGTGTGGACTATGTTATTATCCGCCGTAACATCTTATTTCTGTAGTATTATGTAACTTATTTCTGTAGTATCATTTTATCATATATTATGTACTTGCGGGAATATTGGACCTTTATCATATTTGTGGAATGTGGTTTGTCGAATTATTTATGGTCTGTGGTTTCTGATTAATATTTGTGGTTACTGTTTTAATATTTAGTTTACAAAAGATGTATCAATTGATTCATATTTCACCGATCTTTCAATTATTGTTTGTTTCGTAACAATTCATAATATATTATAACATAAATTAACGACCAAAGTTTACTTCAAAATACTATTTCGAATTCTAATACGCCCTATATTTTCAAACGGAGGGGGTATATGACTTATCGTCAATACGACGGAAGGGCCATGGTGGGCTGGCACCATATCCTAAATGAAGGCTGCGCGAGTTACAGTCCGTTTTTCATAGGCTAGAGAGGGTAGTTTTTCATTGAGGCCGACATAGCAGACGAGGGAGTACCGGAGGCAACGCATGGTGCATTTTTCAAATTTTACAAAAATTGTTGTACAAAAAAAATTAGTTAATGCTTCAAGGTTAACACTTATTTGAGAACAAAATTAATGTACAGAATATATGCCTTAATTTTAATTTTGTAATATTTTACAAATTGAATATCTGCCTTAATTTTAATTTTTTAATATTTTACACAGTGGTCGCCCAATGGTCTGGCGACAATAAGTAGTCGCCGAATGGTATGGCGACAATAAGTGGTCGCCGAACGGTGTGGCGACAATAGCCTCATCTCGGTCTTAAGGTTGAAAACAGTCGGGATGAGGCTATTGTCGCCAAGCGGTTTGGCGATTATGCTATTTTCGCCAATTGGTTTGGCTACCACTTATTTTCGCTGACGGTTTGGCTTGACGATATTATTTCGTAATTTTTTAATCCGCGTATTAATGTCGCAATTTGTAAATAAAATAATATTATTTAAAAAATTCGACACAAGGTAACGCCGATGGAATTCGCAGCTTCAATTTCAGACACAGAGGATTTCTTTTTGCTGGCGAATCTTCGCCGCCACTTTTCTCCCATATATTTATTGTCAAAAAGCAAATCTTTCATTATTTACATCAATCTGGACTCTTAACTGAAAAACAGACTTAGTTTATATCCCTTACTCTATCTCGGACTCGTGACCAACCGACGCAATTACGAGCAACAAACCGATACTTCTACCAATTAACTCAAGATATTAGCGACTAGCGGCAGAATAAACAACAAGATTATAATTAACAAATCACCCTCAGTAATCTTGTTGTATTGACTTTACGTCCACTACTCCCGGTTTAGCGCAGCTCGGGAACTGACTCTTCCGAGTGGCTTTGTCAATATGTCTGCTAATTGCTCTTCAGACTTTATATAGTTCACTTCCACTTTCCCTTCTGCTATACTTTCCGGGATGAAATGGTATCTCACGTCAATATGTTTGCTTCTAGTGTGGTAGACTGGATTCGTGCTCAAAGCAATTGACGATTTATTGTCAACCAAGAGTTCCACCTTCTTCGACTCTTCATTCTTCAATTCTGCCAGTAGCCGGCTCAACCAAACTGCCTGCCAGGTAGTTGTTGTTATCGAAATATACTTAGCCTCACTGGAAGACAATGCAACAATCTTCTGCTTTTGCGACATCCAAGTCACCAAATTTGAGCCAAAAAGAAATATTGAGCCCATTGTACTCTTCCGGTCGTCTACATCCCCTACGAGGTCACTGTCGCAGTATCCTTTCAATTCAACTTTTGTCATCCCTCGTTGTTGTAACAACACCCATAATTGAGTGTTCCTTTAATGTATCTTAGAATATGTTTTACTGCAGCCAGATGCTGAATATTTGGCGCTGCCATGAACCTGCTAACAATTCCCACCGCGAGGGCTATGTCAAGCCTTGTGTTAACTAGATATCTAAGGCTGCCCATTAGACTCCGATACCTAGTTTCTTCAACAACTGACTTAGTTGTGTTTTTGCTTAGCTTGAGTCTGTGTTCCATTGGAGTGGCACACGGATTGCATTCTTCCATGCTTGATGCCTTCAATATGTTAGCGGCAAAGCTTGACTGGCACATGGTGATCCTTTCTTTGGTTTGTCTTACCTCTATTTCGAGATAGTAGCTCAACAAACCTAGATTGCTCATACTGAACAACCGCTTCATCTGTCCTTTGAAGTCATTGATCATTCTCACATCCGAACCTGTGATTATCAGGTCATCGGCATACACTCCCACAAGCAATAGCAGTTCTCCCTTGTGTCTTCTATACATGGCATGATCATGTTGGTTTCTCTCAAAACCTAGTGAGATCAGGGTTGTATCCAATTTGAAATTCCATGCCCTTGGCGCTTGGTGGAGACCGTATAATGCTTTCTTTAGCTTCAACACAGTTCTAGTTGATGTGTCAACTGCAAAGCCCGGTGGCTGTGTTACATACACTTCCTCTGCCAATTCTCCATTTAAAAAAGCTGATTTCACATCCATGTGATGTATTTCCCAGCTTCCTTCCACAGCCAACCCAATAAGAAGCCTCACTGTCTCCATCCTTGCTACTGGAGCATACACTTTCTCAAAATCAATGCCTTGCTGCTGTGTGTAGCCTTTTGCGACCAATATGGCTTTGTACTTTACTATATCACCTTTTGCATTCTTCTTTGCCTTGAACACCCATTTCAAGCTTATGGGTTTGTGGTTCTCAGGTAAACGTGCCTTCTCCCATGTGTCATTGCCAAGAATTGCCTTCATTTCTTCCTCCATCACAAGTTTCCAGTGATCTATCTTCAGGGCTTCTTCAATACTCGTTGGTTCTTCAGCTCCCATCAGACATAATTCAGAGTATTCCAGATTGATTTCTTGGGTTGAATCATAGAGTTCCTGAATTGTCCTGTACTTCTGTAATACTGCAAACCTCGTTCCAATATTTTTGGGCCTTCCGCTGGGTGAGTGGGGCCGTCTGGCATGTAATCTAAGGGCCAATTGTCATGTTTGAGGGTGTTTGGGCTAAAAGTGTGGGTTTGAGAGGGGTATTTTCGGAATTTCCTCTTCTCACTCACTTTTCACCTACCCTCATCCTTTCCCTTGGTGTGTGTCGCTGAGTTTTCTCTGTTGGTGCCTTCTCCCCAATTTCCCCAAGCGCACCTCTGGTTCTTCTCCACAGCCCCTCAGGCCTGGCCTCCAGCTCCAAAGGCTCCTGGCGCCTCCTCTCCTGCTGGTGCAGCTCGGCCAAGGCTCCCAGCGTCTCCTCTCTTATTGCGCCACTTCTCGCCAGCCCCCTCCTCCGTTCCTTGCAGCCAAGAAGACTGGCGACAAGAGCCCAGAGGAAGCCGAGCAGTCGCCTCTTTCCCGTGGCGGGCTGATTGCAGCAAGAAGAAGACTCATGACAGAGCAACAGAATGGCGCCCTCTGGCTCTCCTCCTTAGTCGGCAAGAGCAACAGCAGCCTTGGCTGCGCCTCCTGAGATTCCCGCCGTCGCCACTCGGTGCCAACCTTCCTTCCCTCCGCCCGAAGTGCCACTCCTTCCCTTCCTGTGGTAAGGCTCAACCCTAGATCCCATGGAAATGCTTGGTTTCTAGTATGCATGCCAAGTGTTTGATGAAATGCTTAGCTAGGGTTCTTGTGTTGTCATGCAATTAGTTGAGTGGATCCTGGATCCTAGGTATATGAATTTTATCTGCTCGTTACCCATTGTGATGAACCTACATATTGGAGAGCATAATTTCGTTGTGTCAGCTTGGTTTGCTTTGTTCACTTTTATTGGGGAATGCTCTTGTCCATGGCAGATTATGTCTGATTGCAGCAAGTAGAAGAGAGCAAGAAAGTGCATACGAATTGTTGATTAGTTGCTTATTGATTATGTTTAAAATGGTGAAGGACCTAGAGTTGTTAATGCCACAGTTAATCTTGAAATATATAAAGTCCCATATTATGTGGTGTGCTATTATTACTCTTTATGCCTTGGTGGAATGATATTTTCTTATGCTTTGATGCTATTGAAATCTAGGATCAATGTATATGTTTTCATGTTGCATCTTCCTGAAATTTAAATGGCACTAGTTCTAGTGATTTTAGTTATGTGGTTGAGCTGCCATCTTGCATTCTCGGAATGGATGTATGTGTTCTGAATTTCATTTGAGCTTATTGAAAGTAGACCATGTGTTATTGAGTTGTTAACCAATTTATGTGGTTTGTTGTCTTAAGTTATATTATGTGTATGTGTTCTAAATTCAGGCTTTCTTTAATCACGAAGTCATGCGAACGCTAAGATTCTAATTTCCACTCCATTTTCCGTCGGTAAAAGGCAAGTGCAACCCGTATATCTCTTGCAAGGTATTTAGTTCATTGCTTGTGTTATGTATATGCTGACCCTATGGTTGCTTTCGTGATTATAAGCTTGTCTAGTAAGGTAATTGTCTTTTGATGAGAAGGGTACGTATTCTGATTCAAGTGCATCGTTGTTTGAACGTGTATGATTTGTTTGATGAACTTTATATGTCTTGCTATCATGAATTTATGCTGCATCCTGAATTGAATGTTATGTGCGATGTTTAATGAATTCGCCTAGATGCCGTGATTTACGTCTTGCTAATGCCTATTTTCATATTTACATTCACTAGTTTGATAGGCTAGTGGGAATACCGAAAGTATGGAGTTGGATTGCGAAATTGGATTGATTTATGATCAAGATAGATGGAATCTGTAATTACTCGAGTAATGGTGATGTGGGTATGAATATGAATATTGAGGAGGTAATTACGAGTGTTGAGAATGTGATTATTGAGTGTTGCAAATGCGATTATGAGTGTTGAGGATGCGAATGGTAATTTATGGATGTGGGGAGTGGCTGATGTTTATGTATCTAGCTATGGCTATGCAAATGTGAGAAGTGAATGTAGTTTGCAAATTGGTCTATGTTAATTGCATTTGTGCATTCATGATGGAAGAGGCGACCCATTCTGATGCGGGCCTCTGTGTTCACACGTAGTGAACACGAAAGTCCTACCTCGTAGTCCCATTCATCGAGGTGAATGGGAGCGAGACAGTAAGAGTAGGCACCTTCCATCTACGGGATGGAAGGGACGTGAGGGTGCACACCGACGGGTGGGCACTTTCAGCGACTCCAGACGCGATGCATGGAAATGAGCATTCATGTGCATTGCATCTTTAATAATGAGTGTTATGGTAATAGGTGTGTCATATGGGCGGTGATTATGGTAATTGGAGGTCGAGTCGTGTATTCAACCCAAACAGGGGAAATTGATTTGAATTGATGAATTAGTGCATTTCTTTTCTTTGCTTTGCTAATTATGTTGTATGAATATCGTGGAGTGAAATTTGAATTTTGAACTCGACTAAAGTCGTTGAAAATGGTTTGAGTGTATTACATGATTGTAGGGGTGTGATGGATTATGCAGAGTTTGTATTTTTCATGTCTATGTGGTGTATTATTCAGATTCTGTACTTTCCTATCTGTGTGATGCTTTATGCAAATTTTTTTGTATTTTTATGTCTGTGTGATGTATATTTCAGCTTTTGTACATAACTTAATGGCTCTTGTGGTGAATGGTAAGGTGTGGAGGTAACTCCCCCGAAATTTGTTTAAATAAGTTGCGTGTCAAATTCCTTGTATATGTTTTGTTGGATGCATTGCATAGTGAGCTAATGGTGAATGGCAGCAAATGATCTTTGGGTTGAGAGAAAATTACAGGATTAAGAATGGGTCGGGTCGTGGATTCGTTTAATGTGGTCTAATGAGGTATGTGAAATCCGTGAACAAGGTAGTTGATGAGGTAACTAAAAGTGATTTCTTCTTTTGATATCCGTGTTAATTTAGTATTCCAAAACATGGACATGTTTATGATTTACACATGTTAATTGATATTGTTATTGCTACTTTGTTGTACTTTGCTGAGTCTTGAACTCACGCTTGTTTACTTCCTGCTCTAGGTACTTTGAAGCTGTCTCGCCGGGATGGGAGTAGTAGCACGTGCACGACTTCAGTCCCTACCTGCTCATTTAAATTAACTTGTAAAGTCTGGCTGTAATTAATAAGGTTGTAATGGGCTGTTAGTCGTGGTGGAGTTTATTACCGTCTATTGGATGTGTGATTGGTTAGCTAAGGACCTGCTAGAATGATATCATATTATCTGCATGTTTTCTGTCTGCTGAGTGGATGTCCTCCATTCTAGAGAAGTCATGCCGAAATTTTGTAAATTTCGGTGACTTAGTTTTTCTTAGGCCAGTTAAGAGTTTAGTGATTAAATTTCAGTTTCAGTCTTTTCGTAGATGTATCATTCGTATTTGGAGTTTTTTTTGGTAGCATTCGCGGTGCGCTTGGCGCCGGGGTGTTACAACTTCAATGGTGGTGTCTATTCTGATGAAGTGCTTGAAATAAGTCCCTGAGGACTTCCATTTGTGCTGGTTCCTCCTGCTGAAGAAACAGTACCGGGTGTATCTAACACCCCTCCACTCGCAGCAGTTCCTGCTGAATTGGGTGTGGATGGCTCTGCCTCCTGATCATCTTCTTGCTGATTCAGTTTTCAGATTCTAGATTTGCAGAGCATGAATTCAGTTCAACCTGGAAAACCTCTTTGAATGTTGGTGATGTTTCGCTCTGTTCTACCTGATCTGTCCAACGCCACGGCTTGTCTTCTTGAAACACCACATCACGGGATACATGTACCTTGTTCTTAGTAGGATCATACACCCGATAAGCTTTTGAGCCTAACTCATACCCAAGAAACACCATCGGTGTGCTTCGATCTTCAAGTTTCTTCAGATACAGTCTCACATCCTCAACATGTACAAGGCAACCAAAGGTTTAAAGGTGTGATACTTTCGGTTTCCTCTTGTACTAGGCTTCAAATGGTGTTTTTCCTTTGACACTCTTGGTGGCAGCCCGATTCAGGAGGTAGGTCGCAGTTGCTACTGCCTCTCCCCAAAATTTTCCTGACACACTTCTAGCCTTCAGTAAGCTCCTTGAAGTGGACACTATGGTCCTGTTCCTCCTCTCAACAACCCCATTTTGCTGAGGTGAGTATGGTGCTGTCAGATGGTGCATGATACCCTACTCAGCTAGATATTCTTCAAACTCTGTAAAAACAAATTCTCCACCTCGATCTGTCCGTAGTGCCTTCAGCTTACATTGAGATTCTGTAATGACCCCCATTTTTACATAAAATACAAAAATCTAATGTGCTTGTAGTACTAGTCCCTGGATTAGTAGCTAGTACGCAAATTTATAACAATTGGAATCACAACCATACCTCATATTATTAAAGCAAAAACTAAAATACAAAGAAATCTTACAACTCAGAGAATATAGCAGCAAAAGAAGCAAGATCTTGTAATGTGCCCATCTGACCCGCAGGCAACTGACAAGGCATAAATCCCTAGAAAGATCACACCATAAGATCCCACAACCTGCGATGAAAAGAAGACTTCGGAGCTTCGCTTTCTAATCCACCTAAAACAACAGATTAAGCAAGAGTGAGTACTTTCGTACTTAGCAAAACTTAAGGTGGTATTTGCAAATGCATAAATGTAGGCCATGTCAAAGGAGGCTGCTACAGTTAATTTGCACAAAGTGAAATTGAATTTGTAAATCAAGTTGTCATTTGCAAATGGAATTTGTAAGAGCAAGCTTGATTGATACGAAATAAGTAAAGCATAAGTAGTACTCACAGCCCTTTGCGAGCGATGAACAATCCAATCATGAAATCCATCAATGTCGGCCCTTTGACATAAAGCAACAGTTGCTAAACAAGTTCAAACCAAAACCCATTTTAGAAAATATCAAAGTCTAGCATTGGAATGACTTCACCAAGTGCCCATGACCGCGGGCGCGGCTAATCGATTAGATTTATATTCTGCAGAGGTGTACAACTTTACCCATAAGTCATGACCTTTTCTTTTTGCCGCATGTTTCACGCACTTTTAGCGTGTGGCTAGAATGTTCATGACAAAAACCTTTACATTACCTAGATTAACTTTGCACCAGCACTGGGACATTAAGCCCTCGTCATAGAAACATAAACACTCACCCAAAACATGGTTTCTTTCACGCAACACCCAACTGTAACATCCTCAAATTTTGCTAATTTTGAATTTTATAATTCATTTCTGAATTTTTGGAATTTATTTGGATTTATTTGAATTTTGGCAATTAGTTCTTCTTGAGAAATTAATTTAATAATGAAAAGTTTTAATAAAATTCATGTGGAAATATTTTATTTGAGTTGAAAATGTCTTAAATTATTTTCTGGAATTTTTCTAGAATTTTTATGATATTTTTAGTGCTTCAAGTAATTGAAATGAATATTCGGAATTATTTTTATTCAGTAAATCATTAAAACCCACGTGAGCAGTGGTGGGCTCGGCCACATCGCTTGCAATGCAGTCGAACCCTAACCGTCACCGATCGATCGCCGTTCGATTGGCATCACACGGTCACGATTCATCCGTCGTCGATTCGCTTCGCTGTTGCGTCGCGTCGGATTTCGCGCGAACGGTTGGATAGCAGCCACGACGCTTCGTTCTCGCGAGATGGTAACGCCGCCGCCGCCGCTGTGCGCCCGACTGGAAACTGCCGCCATTACTCGCCGTCGCTTGTCTCTTCCGCTTCATTCTCTAGTCAGGGCTATAAAGCACTTCGTTCCGCACCCGATGAGCTCTTTCACACATTCCGAGAATCACCACAGAGCACGTACGGTCTCGCCGAAGTCCCGAGACGTTTCGCCGTCGTTTGTGCCTTCACCGGTGACTTTCCGCCGCCGTGGTGACCACCGGAGTGAAGCTCGCGTCGCGCCGCACCCGGAGGACTTTCTCTTCTCGCCGGAATCGCGCCGGAGCGCCGTCTGCGTCGCCTTCTTCCTCAGCCTCGGTTGCTGCTGCCGCCGCATTTCGCTGAAGCCTTCGCCGAAGCATCGATCAACGCCGTCCGTTGATTTCGCATCCATCGGCTGAGGTTCGTCCATTTGTTTTCTTTGCGTTAGTAATCAGAGCAGTGTGCTGTGAGGTTTAGCCATAGGAATTAGGAAATGTAAGGTTAGGATTAGTGTGATGTGCTTAAGAAAAAGGATTGTCCAAGTATGCTTAACAATTTTGTTAGCTGGTGGTTGTAAGATTTGTACTAGGTAATCTGTATTAAGCTAAGGTAACTTTAGCAGTAGTGAATCGAATTTTAAATCATTGGCCGATCGAATTCAAAAATGAGATTGATAATGTGTCACGTTGTTCATTTAACTGTAAATATTAAATTGAAAGTATTAAACGTTTACTTCACGTTAATCCGGGCCGTAGGTTTCGAATTGGTTAAATCAGATTTCGCCGCACATCAAATCAGTTCCACATCAACGCCAGATACGCTGAAATCGGCAACGCAACGTCGCGATGATCGTTGTCGCCCGAATAATTGCCGTCGATAGATTCAAATTTGTCAATCATGGTTGTGCCACATATCGGTACCACGGTTGCGATCAAAAGTGCCGGTACAACCTTAGCTTATGATCACATTGCACGAATCTTGATGCATGACCTGGGTTATTGAACTGTTACTCGGTTAATCATGGTCGTAGGATTTTGATCCTAGGGATGAATGCGCTACGCATCGATTCACGGTAACATTTACATCGCAAATTCCGGGATATTTTATATGAAAATAAACAAGAGAAATTCGGTATATTTCCTTTTTAAATTATTTTAAAACTTCAAACGCTTATAACTTTTGCGTTTTAACTCCGATTTGAGTGATTCCAATTTCTAAAAATTTGTAAAATTTAGATCTATTTAATGGTGAATTTTATGGAATTTTTAGAGGTGAATTTGTTCTCTGTAAAATTTAATTATCATGTTTATGTTGATTTTAAATAGACGTTGATTTATCGGGAAGTTGTGAGGGGGAATTTCCAATCCAAGATTTGACTTCGGAGCAAGACCAGCAACTCTTTGAAGGCAAGTTATGCTTTGACCATGTTGTTCCTAATTTTTGAAATGTACTTTGTTTTAAACTATGCATGCTAATTCAATTAAAAATGACTTAAATTATTTTGGGTGAATTAGCTATCCAACCAAATTGTTTAGGCCACCTTGATATCATTTGTATGCCATGACTCCTTGTTAACCCTAGTTTGGTAATAATAGTTGGTTGAGGATATTGTGCCAACACGGGAGGCTAGACCGTGAATAGTTGCTTAGCCATGCTTTAACGTGAATGACTCTTTTGAATCTGAAAGTAATCTCGACTAAAGAATGGTAAATACTTTTTGATAAAAGTGGAATGTGTTGGTAATGATGTTGGACCAGAGACACTGTGTGGTTCTACATGAAAGATGATTACGGGCATGTGTTGCAATCGTAATTAACTTCGGGATGGAATTGATTTAGATGGGGCAAGTGGACCGAGGTTTCGTGCTGTGGGCTGTGTGGCAACTGTGGGGTGGGTTGAGTGTTGTGAGGGCTGTGTGCCAAATTGAGAGAAGGAAGTCTTGCCTTGGTCGAGCTAAGGACCTTACCTTGCAAGCCTTTGACTGAGTCTCTCGTACAACCACATGTCTGAATGGGAAGACCTAGTTTAGTAGGATTCTGATGTCTTACCTTTGATACCTCGGGGTGGCAATTACAGGGGTAACTGTACGGGGGAGCGTGCCTGTGCTACGGCTTGGTACCCGTCCAACGGTGTTTGTCGGTCCTATACTTCGGCTCTGAGTGAGGGAAGTGATAGTGAAGGCAACACGGAGAGGTTTTTTGGCTGAGACAGAAGTCTCTGAAAAACTTTATTACTGAGTAATCGCCTTTGTGGTGTACAAGCGTATCTTGTGGGTAAAGTGTACAAACCTCTGCGAGTGTTAAAAGCTGTTGAATAGCCGAGTCCACGGTAATGGACAATGCTAAAATTACAAATAAGGGTAGTGTTCTCAAAATAAAATGGGGTGGTTGGTCAGTGCCAAAATTGGGAAATGAAGTTGTCTAGGGACTGTGTGTCCAAAATATTGTGGAAAAACAATTTGAGACATATATTAATTATAAGTTTGATGCTTTCAATCTAAATAATTGATAGTTCAAAATGTTGATGCAAAAGCAAAATAACCAATAAAGCCTATCCTTTGGATAAGACACGCATGTAGTAAATAGATCTGCATTGTGCATAACTTGTTGAGTACGGTGTGTACTCACCCTTGCGACAAACCTACGGAGGAAGAAACTACACCACCTACGAGGAAGAGTATGTCGAGGAGCCGGATAACTAAGGGCAAGCCTTCGTCGGAGCGACTGTGGAAAAGATGGAACACCAAGACTTTTTATATTCATTCATGAACTTTTGTTATTTGATTATTGTAAGCCCTGCGTGGCATAACTATTGTAAGGATGACCATAAGGTCGTACACTCGTTTATATAAATGTTTGAAGTACTTTATTTAATATTCCGCTGTGTATGATGTGATATTATACCCTGTTTAGTCTGTGTGCACTAGCGCGATCCTGGACTAGTGCTGAATACACAGAGTGTCCGAAGTTGTAAATTTGGGGCACGACAGAGGTGGTATCAGAGCATACCGACTGTAGGATTTGACCTAAGTAGACTGGCCGATTAGGATAAAGCTAATTTCTAAAGGTTAAAAGTGCACAAGATTATAATTGACACCTTGACTTATCCTTTCTTTCTTACTTCATACCTATGCTGTATTTTTGTTATCAGATTGAGTTCTTTTAAAATTTTAGATCTGACGAGATCTGTTTTGGCAGATGAGGAGGATTCACTCTTTCGGGGAGCGCACTGGAGGCTATGCTGCCGAGCTTTGGTACCTGCTGCAGTTTTTGGAGGGTTTTGTGAGGCCGATCTACCGAGGTAACTCGGTGGTTCGGGCAGGACTGGACATCGCCTGGGATGTCAAGGTTACTATCTTCGCCCGAGACCGTGGGAGAGCCAGTCGTCCGTTCTACTTCACTGCCAGGAGGTCCACTTTTGAGGCCGGGATCCAGGAGACCGCCCATCTGGCGATGCGCCATATCGCACGCGCGTTCTCTGAGGAGCTTGTTGGCACTGTCTTCCGTCTCCATCCACGCCGAGACAACAGGTTTGACAGAGACCCGGAGGAGGAGGACGACGCTACGGTCACCCACCTGGCGAGGTATGTCATCGCCCAGGAGGAACTCATAGACGAGACTGTCCAGGAGCTGCAGAGGACTCATGATGAGGTCGTCGAGGTCAGGGCCCAGCTGCAGGATGTTAGAGAGGGGATGTCTCACTATATCGAGGGGTGCATGAGCCGGAGGAGTTCTTTGGAGGACCAGAGCGGAGCCGATCTTTGGGCTGCACGACCCGACCCCGAGGAGCTGGCGAGCAGACGTGCCGATCAGAGGCCCCGTCCCAGAGGCACCGGTGCGGTGGTGCGAGCCGCCAAGACTGTCAGCAGCCCGAGCGGTGAGTCGGTGGGCTCGTTCATTCCACCAGCCGGGGGGCACCAGGACCAGTTCGCCCCGATGCCGCCGCACCCGCCACACTACCCACCTGGAGGGCCACAGCCTGGATGGCTCGACGATTGAGTGCTTTATTTATATTTCTGAGTCGACTCCTGCATTGAGTCACGTTATCCTGAGTCAGTATTATCGAGTCCGCCTTAGAGCGTTGGTTGGTTTGAACTTTATGAGTTGTTATGTCTCTTTGTGGTGAACAATTTATGTGGTTGCATGTTTGATATGTGTCGCAGTGCCTGTAGGCATTTGTGAGCGGCCATATCCTTAAGATATTAAATAAAAACTACATGCTTATGTTTGAGTCAAACAAATCTTCTTCCCGCGTAAGATTCTTGTTACTTGCCTATTCTATTTCCTCTTTTCCTTAAACTTATTGTTCTTCAGATGGTAAACACTCGTGGAAACCGTGGAGCTGGAGGAAGCGGGTCACAGCAGGAAGGAAACCAAGGCAATGCGCAGAATCCTCAACCCCCACCTGTGGACATGAACAACCTGGGTGCATTCTTGGCTGCTCAAACCCAACTCATGCAGACCATGATGCAACAGATGCAAAATGCGTAATCAAAGTCATTAATAACAACAACAACCAAGCTGTGCATCATGGGCATCACTCAAGACTGTCAGACTTCATGAGAACTAGACCCCCAACCTTCTCTGGGAATGTCAATCCCATAGAAGCCGATGATTGGTTGCGTACAATCGAAAGGAAGCTGCACATAACCCAATGTGTCGGCAATGAGAGAGTTTTATATGCTTCCCACCGACTAGAAGGGACTCTTTGCCGAATGGTGGGAGAATTCTCAGAGCTTCCATGAGCATCCCCAGGAGATTACTTGGGATGAGTTCACAGTTGCCTTCCGTCAGTATCATGTGCCGGAGGGTATGATGGAGCTCAAGAAAGAAGAGTTTCGATCATTGAAGCAAGGGGGCCAATCAGTGGCTGATTACTTAAACAAGTTCACACAGCTTTCTTGTTATGCACCGGAGGACGTAGCCACAGACAAGGCTAGGCAGTCCCGGTTTATGAAGGGACTCAACTCAGGACTTCAGGTGGGACTGATCACCCATACCTTTCCTGATTTCCAAGAGCTTGTCAACAAGGCGCTCATTCTTGAAGATAAGCGCAAGGAATTGGATGACAACCGCAAACGCCGCATGGCCCAGCAGGGGAGTCGTCAAGGTCAGCAAAGGCCAAGGGTGATACCTCAACCGTTCAACAGATTTCAGCCCGGGAGCAGTGCAAGAACACCAATATCAGCACAGCGACCTATCGGTCAGAATCCTCAAACACCTGCCAGAACCATCAGCCCAGCTGCAGGAAATGTGTCAATGACAGGGAGACGTTGCTACAACTGCAACGAAATGGGACACTTCGCCAATGTCTGTCCCAAGAAAGGAGGAGTCACACCTGTCCGATTTAATTTGGGAAATATGCCAGCAAGAACACCAGCTCAGGGTGGAAGCCGAGCACCTGTCCAAGCTGGAGCCGCACCGCAGTCAGTTGTGCGGGGAAGAGTCAACCATGTCACCACGGACGAAGTTCAGAATGCAACAGATGTTGTACTGGGTAAGTTTCTAGTTAACTCAGTACCAGCTACCATTTTGTTTGATTCTGGGGCTTCACATTCATTTGTTTCATGGGTTTTTGTTATGGAAAATGATTTGGATATGGTCAACCTTAAGAATACCCTTATAGTTCAAACCCCTGGATCAAAACTCCGAACTAAAGTAGGGTGTTCCGGGGTAAAATTATTAAGAAATGGAATAGAGTTCCTAGCGAACTTGATCATATTGGAAACTCAAACCCTAGATGTTATCTTGGGAATGGATTGGTTGTCCAAGCACAAGGCAGTGCTAGATTGCGGACGAAGAATGGTTACCATTGAGAGCCCAGATGGTAGGAAGGTGGAAGTTCAAGCAACTGCTGCTCGAGATGATCAACTGATGAATAACAGTGTAAAGACTATTAATATGGAGGATGTTTCAGTAGTTAGTGAATACCTGGATGTCTTTCCCGAAGATTTGCCAGGGATGCCACCTGACAGAGATATAGAGTTTGTGATTGAGCTGGTGCCAGGAACAGCTCCGATTGCGAAGAGACCTTATAGGATGTCCACCGAAGAACTAGTGGAGATGAAGAAACAGATTGAAGAGTTATTGGAAAAAGGTTTCATAAGACCAAGTTCATCACCTTGGGGAGCACCAGTTTTGTTTGTTAAGAAAAAGGACGGAAGTTTCAGAATGTGTATAGATTATCGTGCACTCCATGAAGTGACGATAAAGAACAAGTATCCATTGCCAAGGATAGATGATCTCTTTGATCGCTTGAGAGGAGCGAGTCTTCTCTAAAATAGATCTTCGATCCGGATATCACCGACTTAAGATTGGATGAGGACATACCAAAGACAACCTTCTCGTCTAGGTATGGTCATTATGAATTCTGGTCATGTCTTTTGGGTGACCAATGCTCTACATATTTCATGAATATGATGAATAAAGTGTTCATAGAATATTTGGACAAGTTCGTCGTTGTGTTTATCGACGATATTCTTGTTTATTCCAAGTCAGGGGAAGAGCATGCTGGACATCTAAGAATGGTTTTGGAAAAGTTGAGAGAAAACCAATTATATGCAAAATTCAGTAAATGTGACTTTTGGAAAAAGAAGGTCGAATTTCTGGGTCATGTGATGACTGTCGAAGGAGTAGCTGTCGATCCGAAGAAAGTAGAAGCAGTGTTGTATTGGGAGCCACCGAAGTCAGTTACTCAAATCAGAAGTTTTCTTGGTATGGCGGGATACTACCGCCGTTTCATTGAAGGGTTTTCTTCAATTGCAAGACCTCTTACGCAATTGCTTAAGAAGGAGAAAAAGTACGCTTGGTCGCCGGAATGTGAAAAGAGTTTTCAAGAACTCAAGAAGCGTTTGACTTCGGCACCTGTTTTGGTGTTGCCAAACACCAAAGATAACTTTGATATATACTGTGATGCTTCGCGTCAGGGACTAGGATGTGTACTGATGCAGAATGGAAAAGTAGTGGCGTATGCGTCAAGGCAGTTGAGGCCACATGAACAGAATTACCCGACTCATGACCTAGAATTAGCTGCTGTAGTGCACGCTCTCAAAATATGGCGTCATTATCTCATGGGAAATCGGTGTGAGATATAGACTGACCATAAAAGTTTAAAGTATATATTTACCCAATCAGACCTAAATATGAGACAAAGGAGGTGGTTAGAGTTAATCAAGGATTACAATATTGGAATTCATTATCATCCAGGAAAAGCAAATGTGGTAGCTGATGCTTTGAGTCGGAAGAGTTACAGTCTGAATGTAATAATAGCAGAGGAGCAGACTGAGTTATGTAAAGAACTTCAGAAGCTAAGAATAGAGGTTGTACCGGAAGGATTTCTAGCTACCTTGGAAGTAAAGCCGACCCTTGAAGAGCAAATTAGGGAAGGTCAAAAAGATGATGAGAAGATTAATAGAATCAAATCCAAAATGGACGAAGATCTAGCTAAGGATTTCAGAGTGGATGAACAGGGTACCTTGTGGATAAATAACAGAATATGTGTACCTCATAAACCAGAGTTGAAGCAATTGATACTGGAAGAAGCACATAACTCCAAGTATTCAATACATCCCGGAAGTGCTAAGATGTATCAGGATTTGAAAGAAAGATTCTGGTGGCCAAATATGAAGAAAGAAGTAGCCGAGCATGTAGCGTTGTGTGATGTATGTCAAAGGGTCAAAGCCATGCATCAGAGGCCAGCTGGACTGCTACAACCACTAAAGATACCTGAATGGAAATGGGAGGAAATCGGAATGGATTTTATCACTGGATTGCCAAAGACTCAAGGCGGATATGATTCCATATGGGTCATAGTTGATCGACTGACAAAGGTCGCTCATTTTATACCTGTAAAGACGACTTACTCTGGAGATAAGTTAGCGGAATTATATATAGCCAGAATTGTATGTTTACATGGTGTACCCAAGAAGATAGTATCAGACAGAGGTACTCAATTTACCTCGAGGTTTTGGGATAAGTTGCATACAGCTATGGGTACTCGTCTGAATTTTAGTACGGCATATCATCCACAGACCGATGGTCAAACTGAAAGGGTTAATCAGATACTTGAAGATATGCTAAGAGCCTGTGCATTGTCATATACAACCTCATGGGACAAGTGTCTGCCATATGCCGAGTTTAGCTACAACAACAGTTATCAGGCTAGCTTAAAAATGTCGCCTTTTGAAGCTTTATATGGTCGTTCCTGTCGAACACCACTAAACTGGAATGAGACGGGAGAACGACATGTCTTTGGACCAGATATACTTCTAGATGCAGAAGAGAAGATCGCATTAATTCGAGAAAGACTGAAGACCGCACAATCCAGGCAGAAGAGTTATGCAGATCATCGACGTCGTGATTTAAGTTTTGAGCCAGAGGATTATGTATATCTCAAGGTCACGCCGTTAAAGGGAGTTAAAAGGTTTCATGCGAAAGGAAAACTTGCTCCGAGGTATGTTGGACCATTCAAGATCCTGAGCCGTAAAGGTGAAGTTGCATATCAGCTAGAACTGCCGCCGTCTTTGACAGGAGTACATGACGTATTTCATGTGTCGCAACTAAAGAAGTGTCTTCGAGTACCAGAGGAACAAGCACCAATAGAAGCCATTGAGCTGCAAGAAGATTTAACTTACAAGGAGCATCCAATAAAGATTTTGGATGTCATGGATCGTGAGACCAGAAACAAGTCAACCCGCTTTTGCAGAGTTCAGTGGAGCAATCATTCTGAAAGCGAGGCCACTTGGGAACGCGAGGAAGATTTGAAGAAGGAGTTTCCCAACCTCTTTTCTAGCCAGCCCTGAATCTCGGGGTCGAGATTCTGTTAAGGGGGGAGGTTTGTAACATCCTCAAATTTTGCTAATTTTGAATTTTATAATTCATTTTTGAATTTTTGGAATTTATTTGGATTTATTTGAATTTTTGGCAATTAGTCCTCTTGAGAAATTAATTTAATAATGAAAAGTTTTAATAAAATTCATGTGGAAATATTTTATTTGAGTTGAAAATGTCTTAAATTATTTTCTGGAATTTTTCTAGAATTTTTATGATATTTTTAGTGCTTCAAGTAATTGAAATGAATATTCGGAATTATTTTTATTCGTAAATCATTAAAACCCACGTGAACAGTGGTGGGCTCGGCCCGTTACTGTGCGCACAGGCTGAACCCTAACCGTCACCGATCGATCGCCGTTCGATTGGCATCACACGGTCACGATTCATCCGTGCCGATTCGTTTCGTTGCCGTGCCGTCGGATTTCGCGAACGGTTGGATAGCAGCCACGACGCTTCGTTCTCGCGAGATGGTAACGCCGCCGCCGCCGCTGTGCGCCCGACTGGAAACTGCCGCCATTACTCGCCGTCGCTTGTCTCTTCCGCTTCATTCTCTAGTCAGGGCTATAAAGCACTTCGTTCCGCACCGATGAGCTCTTTCACATTCCGAGAATCACCACAGAAACACGACGGTCTCGCCAAGTCCCGAGACGCGTTCGCCGTCGTTTGTGCCTTCACCGGTGACTTTCGCGCCGTGGTGACCACCGAGTGGCTTCGCGTCGCGCCGCCGGAGGACTTTCTCTTCTCGCTGGAATCACGCCGGAGCGCCGTCTGCGTCGCCTTGTTCCTCAGCCTCGGTTGCTGCTGCCGCCGCATTTCGCTGAAGCCTTCGCCGAAGCATCGATCAACGCCGTCCGTTGATTTCGCATCCATCGGCTGAGGTTCGTCCATTTGTTTTCTTTGCGTTAGTAATCAGAGCAGTGTGCTGTGAGGTTTAGCCATAGGAATTAGGAAATGTAAGGTTAGGATTAGTGTGATGTGCTTAAGAAAAAGGATTGTCCAAGTATGTAACAATTTTGTTAGGTGGTGGTTGTAAGATTTGTACTAGATAATCTGTATTAAGCTAAGGTAACTTTAGCAGTAGTGAATCGAATTTTAAATCATTGGCCGATCGAATTCAAAAATGAGATTGATAATGTGTCACGTTGTTCATTTAACTGTAAATATTAAATTGAAAGTATTAAACGTTTACTTCACGTTAATCCGGGCCGTAGGTTTCGAATTGGTTAAATCAGATTTCGCCGCACATCAAATCAGTTCCACATCAACGCGTATACGCAGAAATCGAAGCGACGCAGCCGTCGCGATGATCGTTGTCGCCCGAATAATTGCCGTCGATAGATTCAAATTTGTCAATCATGGTTGTGCCACATATCGGTACCACGGTTGCAATCAAAAGTGCCGGTACAACCTTAGCTTATGATCACATTGCACGAATCTTGATGCATGACCTGGGTTATAGAACTGTTATTCGGTTAATCATGGTCGTAGGATTTTGATCCTAGGGATGAATGCGCTACGCATCGATTCACGGTAACATTTACATCGCAAATTCCGGGATATTTTATATGAAAATAAACAAGAGAAATTCGGTATATTTCCTTTTTAAATTATTTTAAAACTTCAAACGCTTATAACTTTTGCGTTTTAACTCCGATTTGAGTGATTCCAATTTCTAAAAATTTGTAAAATTTAGATCTATTTAATGGTGAATTTTATGGAATTTTTAGAGGTGAATTTGTTCTCTGTAAAATTTAATTATCATGTTTATGTTGATTTTAAATAGACGTTGATTTATCGGGAAGTTGTGAGGGGGAATTTCCAATCCAAGATTTGACTTCGGAGCAAGACCAGCAACTCTTTGAAGGCAAGTTATACTTTGGCCATGTTGTTCCTAATTTTTGAAATGTACTTTGTTTTAAACTATGCATGCTAATTCAATTAAAAATGACTTAAATTATTTTGGGTGAATTAGCTATCCAACCAAATTGTTTAGGCCACCTTGATATCATTTGTATGCCATGACTCCTTGTTAACCCTAGTTTGGTAATAATAGTTGGTTGATGATATTGTGCCAACACGGGAGGCTAGACCGTGAATAGTTGCTTAGCCATGCTTTAACGTGAATGACTCTTTTTGGAATACGAAAGTAATACTGACTAAAGAATGGTAAATACTTTTTGATAAAAGTGGAATGCTGTTGGTAATGATGTTGGACTGTAGAGACCTGTGTGGTTCTACATGAAAGATGATTACGGGCATGTGTTGCACTGGTAATTAACTCGGGATGGAATTGATTTAGACTGGGGCAAGTGGACCGAGGTTTCGTGCCAGGTGGGCCTGTGTGGCAACTGTGGGGTGGGTTGAGTGTTGTGAGGGCTGTGTGCCAAATTGAGAGAAGGAAGTCTTGCCTTGGTCAGTTAAGGACCTTACCTTGCAAGCCTTTGACCTGAGTCTCTCGTACAACCACATGTCTGAATGGGAAGACCTAGTTTAGTAGGATTCTGATGTCTTACCTTTGATACCTCGGGGTGGCGCTTACAGGGTAATCTGTATGGGGAGCGATGCTCATGCTGGCTTGGTACCGATCCAACGGTGTTTGTCGGTCCTATACTTGGCTCTGAGTGAGGAAGTGATAGTGAAGGCAACACGGAGAGGTTCTTAAGTGAGAGAAGTCTCTGAAAAACTTTGTTACGGTTAATCGCCTTTGTGGTGTACAACTGTATCTTGTGGGTAAAATGTACAAACCTCTGCAGAGTGTTAAAACTGTTCGAATAGCCGAGTCCACGGTAATGGACAATGCTCGGGAATTACAGTCAAGGGGTAGTGTTCTCAAAATAAAATGGGGTGGTTGGCTGTGTGCCAAAATTGGGAAATGAAGTTGTCTAGGGACTGTGTGTCCAAAATATTGTGGAAAAACAATTTGAGACATATATTAATTATAAGTTTGATGCTTTCAATCTAAATAATTGATAGTTCAAAATGTTGATGCAAAAGCAAAATAACCAATAAAGCCTATCCTTTGGATAAGACACGCATGTAGTAAATAGATCTGCATTGTGCATAACTTGTTGAGTACGGTGTGTACTCACCCTTGCGGACAAACCTACCAGAGGAAGAAACTACACCAGCCTACGAGGAAGAGTATGTCGAGGAGCCGGATAACTAAGGGCAAGCCTTCGTCGGAGCGACTGTGGAAAAGATGGAACACCAAGACTTTTTATATTCATTCTTGAACTTTTGTTAGTTGATTATTGTAAGCCCTGCGTGGCATAACTATTGTAAGGATGACCATAAGGTCGTACACTCGTTTATATAAATGTTTGAAGTACTTTATTTAATATTCCGCTGTGTATGATGTGATATTATACCCTGTTTAGTCTGTGTGCACTAGCGCGATCCTGGACTAGTGCTGAATACACAGAGTGTCCGAAGTTGTAAATTTGGGGCACGACAGACCCAACACACCGTTTCTATTCCATGGCAAGATGTACACCGTTGTATTGGCAAGTGTGGCTCCCAACACCTCGGTGAGGGCAGCCCGTCGAGCAAACCTTGAAAGGAGAGCCCGTACTACTTTGGCCTTCCAAAGTGCAAAGTTAAACTAGATAACTTAATTGGTTTAAGACTGCCCCATCCCAACACTTGTGGTTTGCACGGATTTCTTGGATCAGTAGCATCCCATTGCTTGGTCCTTAATCTGACACGAGCGATACTTCACCTTACACTACGTGCAATTCCCTTTGCACATCCGGCTATTGCCAATAATCACTCGCGTCAAAACCATAGTTTTATTTTGGGTTTTTAATCAAAATACCAGCAACCAACAGTGATATTTCCAACCATTTTAATTTCTCAGGAAACCATTTTGATCTGATCATCTATAGGAAACCATTTTGATCTGATCATCTATCTTGTTGATTCTAAAGCATGGCTAAGCATGAATAATATGTAAGCGCATATACCCATGATGGCATTAAGTATGCATATTCTTAATCTATGGTTATTAAGGTTCACATGTCCATATTATCAAGGAAGTTTCATGAGACAACAGGTATATCTACCAACATCACAAAATAGCAGATTTACAGAAAATAAACGCATGCATGAAACATTTTGATAAACACAAGGAAAATTAAATACTGGGATCAATATGATCAAAGGGGTGCTTGCCTTGCTTAATCTTTGTTTACGACGAAGACGGGATTGCAGCTGTAGAAGGCGATGATGGAATCAACAACGTCGGGTTCTACATGTCGTTACCGACTAAAAAGCAATAAGGAGCAAATAACAAATTTCAATAAAGGCAAAATGAAGACAGACAAAGAACCAAATAAAGATTCACTGCAGAAAACAAGAATATTATAGGGTTTAGATTAGATGATTTAATATTCTTATATTTTAGGTTGATTAAGCATTCATATTGTTATTAGCTTCCAAGATGAGCAACGAATGACTCCTTAAATAGATTATCTACTCTTGCTTTACGAATTCACAAAGCTAAAATTATGAACTTTTATATTTATAATTTCGAATTCAAGATGCAAAAAATTATTTAGATTAAAAGAATACATTGGTTACAGGGGTTTATAGACTTTACAATTTATAATGCGCTTCTGGAAACCTTATCACTTACGGGTTTTGCTTTATCAAGATTCAAATTCAAAGCAAGATTAAATAGGAATATTTTTCTAGATTATAGCAGATCATATCCTAAAGATCATTTCTAGGCTATTCTTCACAAAATTTGTATTTAGACGAGATGTTTTACGGACTACTGAACAGGCTTAAACGATCACAATAGACTATGAATGAATAGTGCTTATTCTTTGATTGCTTTTGTTCAGAATTAGTTTTACGTAAGTTAAATCTATTGATTTAGGCTGCTGATATCATTTCCATGATATTTGAGAAGATTCTGGTGATACAAATAATATAACCATTGATTTCTCATTTGCAACTAAAGTTCATTTGTTTATATTATGGATTTCAAGAATGCGAAAACTTAGGGTTATTAAGCTATCAAGATTAATATGCAAATCATGGTGAAGTGAGATTATCTTTTCATAATAGGGTAGTTTATACTTTGGAGAACACTACTAAGCTAATTTAATAAGTTTTAGGATTTGGTCGAGACATTATATTCATCATTGAAAAGCCTTATGTGGTTTTATACAGTTTGCGTTATACGGGATCGGCGAGAAAGTGAAGCGTATGATTATCACTTAAGGGTTTTGAATTAGCTGGATTTAGTTGAAAAGCTAGTTTTAAATAAGATATTTTTCTAGAATATGGTGGCATGAACTTTGTAGAGTGTTTCTAAATTGATTTCATAAATTTTAGCATCTAGATGAGTTATTTTATCTGCTGTTGAAATAGTATAAATGATCACAATGCTAATGTTGTAACGAGTCGTGTTCTGATTCAAGTTGCGACTACTCTATGCATGATCTTTTATTTATTTATTAGGTATTAGCAGGGAGCAATCCTAGAAATGTTTTAAAACTATTTTTGCATTATTTTGACCTTGACTGCGATAGATTATCTATTTATTTACTGTTATAATTTGCATTTCTTTTCATTAAGAGAATGGAAATTAAGTCTTATCTTAAATATTTTCACATACATGGGAACTTACTGATTCCAGGAATTTCATACAAATTATTTTATCATTTTATGAGCTACTTTTCTTTTATTTTTATTAATGGCCATATTAGGGTTTACTAATGATTATAGAAAAATAATTTATACATAGATCAAAAGTTAAATATTTTTGCATATTTGAGTTTATTATGGTCTCAGAGACACATGGAAATTTATTTTATGATTTTAGAAGTTATATTTTTCATATGTGCAATAATGTCCATAATAGTGTGTTTATCACATTTTAAATTTTAATAATCGTTCTATGATTCAAAAATTAAATGTTTTTGTAGATTTGAATTCATTCTGGTCTATTCATCATATAAAAATTTATCTTATTATTTTATGACTTATTGTGCACAAATTTTTATTAAAGACCATATTAAGGTTATTAACAAAATTTAATTCAAATAATTCTTCTGTAGTTTAAAAATTAAATATTTTTGTATATTTATAATATTCCTGATTTTATATGAATTTAAGATTTTATTTCATCTTATTTGGATTAAAAATGTGAAAGATATTCATGTTTGAATATTTATCCGATTAGAAATGCATTAAGAAAATTAAAATACGTTTCCTTGTACTGAAAGCGCCTTTCTACAGTTGAACTGCCTTACCTTGCGCCACTAACGGCTGGGCCCCGAGCGGCAGATATAGAGTGAGCGTGACTGAGAGACAAAGTGACCGATTTTTGCGTCCCGCGCGGCAGAGACAGAGCAGAGTTTTCTTTAGGGTTGGCTGGCGGCGACTTTCCGGCAAAGTTCCGACGAAGGCGACAGCATAGGGAGCAAGAGATCGATGAGAAGCATCCACAAGTGGAACCGATTTGACCAGAGGAGGTCTTAGGTGAGCTGGCACTGAGCTCAGCGGTGGCCATGGCGGCGGCTAGCTGGAGAAGATGAACCAAGGCATGGGAGCTAGAATGGGTAACATATTTAGCATCAAGGAATCAAGATGATTCCATTTTTGTATTTCTTTTGATCAGAGAGTGGTCGAGGAGCTCCACCAACAGTGGCTGACTACGGGGAAGAAGGCTTGCGGTGGTGGCGATATTTCACATGGAAGTAGCTGATGGTTTTTGAGGGCTTTTGATCACTAGAAGGTGTAGATGGTGTATCCGAAGGTAATTTTGGAAAATAGTTGCTTGTTTTCTCGAATTGATTTTGGTTCAGAGCTCTGAAGCTTCTCGGCAATGCCAATAAGGAACAAAATTTCGGGTGTCTCGGCTGAGAAGAGCATGAAGAGGAAGATGAGGAAGCTCAATTGTGTTGCAACACTGGTATTTATAGCCAAGGTGAAGTGATTTTGCCAGAGCCTGGATGCGCGCCAACGATCAACTTCCTTCTGCATTGAAGATGGTGAGCTGGCGAACACTGTAATGGGGCGGTATGGCGCGAGAGGCCCGAGGTTGAACGTGGCTGAGGCTAGGCAACGCTGGTGTTGAGGATGCGACGACTCGGTGAGATTCAATGGAGCGAAGCTCGGTCAAGCGCGCTAAATCGGGTCTGTCTCGGTTAGGCGAACAGCGAAGGAGGAGAAGATGGCCTGGCGAGTGGGCCTGGGACCACTGGCAGTGACCGCGAAGCTTGTCCATTGCGTGCCAGTGAAACAGAATGGATACGGGGATAGCCCACTGTCGGAGAGACAAGAAAACGAGAGGGCGACTCTGCTTTCGCTTAGCTCTAGTACTGGATTTTATTGGCCTACCAATCCATGGTAAAAATTTTTTAAACTTTTTTACCAGAGTATTTGGATAGGGATTGATGTCTAGTAAACTTTTGGGGCTAAAATGAGTTGCTGAAAAATTATTAATATTCCTACAACAGTGACTGCTCCTAAATTTTGCTTCTAATTTTTATTTTACTTAGAGAAGAAAATGAAGTCTAACATTTTTGAAACTTTTTTTTCACAGTTGTATTTCAAAAAATCATACCACTGTAAAATTTTCCAGTCAAAATATTTTACCATTATTTTGTAAAAATTCTGACATTGCAATTTCTAGATTTTGAGTTTCTATTTTAAAATTTATAAAAGTGATAAATCAAATTATTAATTTATGATATTTTTACCAAAGGTAGTAACTGTATTGCGGTTTTGATGATAATTTTACAGCTCCATTTAAAATTCCAAAATATTGTATAAATTCTGACAATGCATTATTTCTAATTCAAAGTTACTCTTTTTATTTACCTCTTCATTTTTCTATGTATAAAATTTTATTTGCTAGCTAAAATGATTTACTTGCATACACAGGGTTCTCATGATAGATTTTCCAAATTTTTACTTTTTATATTTTTACCTTTTTCTCTTCTTCATTCCCCATTTATCTTTTATTTGATTTTTCCCACAATACAAAAATCCAAAGAAATCCAAATAAAGCAAACAATATTCAGAAAATCCAGAAATATTTACACTCAAATTTAAATATCATATTTTTACTATTCTAAAATTTTTGGGCTATTACAGATTCGACCTCAGCTCTTGTCTTTTCAAGCCTAAAGGCCTTAAAAGCTTGATCTTTTGAGCTGAGTAGGACATCCCACATGAAACACGAATGATCGTCCACTAACAATAGGAAGTATTTTTTCCCTCCTGGAGTTACTAGGGTGATGGGGCCACATAAATCTGCATGAAGCAATTACAATGGCTGTTCTGCCCGGAAGCTTGCACTTTTGGGAAAAGGAAGTCGACTTTGTTTCCCAGTTAAGCAAGCTTCACAAACTTGATCAATATGATCAATACATGGCAATCCTTCGACCATACCTGTCTTTGACATCTCTCGCAGGCTTCTGAAGTTTAAATGCCCATAGCGTGCATGCCACAGCCATTCTCTATCACCTTTGATTGCCAGTAAACAAAATGGTTGTGTGCAAGTCAAATTCATGACATAGAGACGATTCTGCAACCTCTGCACTTTAGTGATCAGCTACCCATCTTCATCATAGATGCACATTGTGCCCTCCTGAATAACAGTTTTGTAGCCTTGCTCATCTAGCTGCCCTAGGCTGACAATATTGTTGCGGAGTGATGGGATATAGTACACATTGGACAATATGTGATGCTCTTCGTTCTTTCCTTTGAATAACGCTGTGCCTCTACCCAAGATTTCTACATTTGAGCCGTCAGCAAATCTGACAGATCCACGCACAGAAGTGTCGAGATCAGAGAAAATATCTCGACACCTTGTCATATGATTACTGGCTCCTATATCAAGGTACCAGGTATTTGCAGAGTTCTTGTCTCCTTCTAGCATCGGCTTCATCCCTGCTTCTTTCAACAAAACATACTCACAAGCTTGTGTTGCAGTCTGTTTCTCGTCTATGCATTGAGCCATCAGGAGAACAGGATCATCTTCCTTCTTCTTTTCTATGTAGAACGCCTTCTCCCTCTTCGGTTTCTTGCATCAGAGGCAAAGTGACCATATTCCTCACAGTTATAGCATTTAATTTTTGTTTTGTCAAATCTGCAATGAGGCTTGTCCTCGGCTTCAGTCCTATGGTGTGTCTTGACATCTGCATCTTCAACATATCTGCCGCGACCTCAACCTCGGCCACGTCCCTGGCCGCGACCTTGGCCACGCCAACCTCCTCTCCTGTTGGCACTGCTTGATGCTTCATCTGCACCTTTGCCTTTCACGGACATTGCCTCAAAGTTTGACGGCAACATCAACTGACTACCTTCTTCTCTCTGTTGACGCCGGCCTTTTAGTGTCTCCTTGAAAGCCCACAGCCTGACGAATGCTTCGGAGACAGACATGGTTGAGAGGTCTCCCCACTGCTCAATTGTTCTAACAATTGGCATGAATTTGTCAGGGACAGAACTGAATAGCTTCTCCACTACAGCTGATTCTATCATTTAGCACCAAGAGAACGGATCTCGCCCACCAAGGTGGTAAGACGTAGCGAGAACTTATTGATACAGTCCTCTTCCTCCATCGTCAATTGATTAAATTGCCTCTTCAGTACTTGAACACAGGCTTGCTTCACACGATCCTCTCCAACACGCATTTCTTTCAACGTGTTCCTTGCTTCTCTGGTTGTTGGCTTTTGTGCTATCACCATTAGCACTTCATCAGGAACAGATTGAGCCAATGCGACCAGAGCCCCTTGATCCGTTTCTGGATCGATCACGGCGGGCCGGCCCTGGGGGGTGGGCAGGGTGGGCGGCCGCCTCGGGCCCCCAAAGTCATGGGGCCCCTAGGTATGCAACTACACCATAGGCTTTTGGCCTAGTCGCGAGCAAACGTATGCTAAGTTGATCTGATGAAAGTAATTGCCAAGAAGAAATCCTAGAAACTGAGAGGGCTTTTGAAGTTAAATATTTTTTTGGTTTTGGTTGATATGGCGATCACTTCTTTGAAGACCAAATTCGAAGAACTCATGGTGTTTAAAAGATATATTCGGATTTTTATTGAGCTCAAGCACCCTGAAGTCATTAAATGATAGTGAACTTGAAGAGTGTTGCACTAAATTTGCAGACACTTTCTCTCATGATGGTTCATCTGATGTTGAGGTACATGATCTTATTTCTAAATTAAAGATTATGAAATTCACTTTACTAGATGGCGCATTGTCTGCTATGGAGATTACCGAACATGTCAGAGATGTGGATTGTTATCCTAATGTCTCTATTGCTTATCGAATCTTATTTACTGTGCCTGTGACTGTTTGCATCGGCTGAAAGAAGCTTTTCAAAATTGAAATTGTTGAAGAACTATTTGAGATCAACAATGACTCAAGAAAGGTTAAATGATTTGGCGACTTTATGCATTGAGAAGAAGTTATTGGACGAGATTGATATCAATAGTATAATCGATGACTTTGTATCACAAAATATTAGAAGAAATTTTTTAAGATGATGCCAAGTGCCAAGTAAGTGTTTATGATTACAATTTACATTTGTCATTTCATAAACTTTAAATTGTTCTATAGAAGTATTTTTTGTACATCGAATATTAATTTTCTTCATATATATGTATATGTATATGTATATATGTGTGTGTGTGTGTGTGAGGAGGTGAAAAGGACCTCCATATAAGTTTTCGCCCTAGGCCCCCAAAATGCCAGGACCGGCCCTAACGGTGGCTCCTTCAATTGCCGACCAGACTCCAAGAGAACTGCGAAGGATCTTCATCTTCATCGACCACACGCCATAATTCGTGCCAGTCAGCATCGCGTACTGAATAGGAACACTCGCCCTCGTCGGTGCTGCTCTTACTTGGATCGGCCCCCCATCCTGAGACATGATCTTTGGTTCCCAGTCACTCTAATACCAATTGTTGGATCAGGCTCAGGAAAATACTCGAGAATCAATCTTCCAATCTTCAGATGTAAGCACTCTGCTATCTTCGCTAGCACCTGCATAGCAGAGGAAATACAAGTTGTGACAAATACTCAGCGTTCCGGACGGCACACACTGCAACGCTCGGTGGAATTCGCAGGCTTCTGAACTTCAGCACACAGAGGATTTCTTTTTGCCTGGCGAATGCTGCAGCCAGCTTTTCTCCCATATATTTATAGTCAGCAAAGCAAATCTTTCTGTTGTTTACATCAATCTGGACTCTTAACTGGAAAACAGACTTAGTTTCTATCCCTTACTCTATCTGGAGTCTGGTGACCAACCGACGCAATTAGCAGAGCAACAAACCGATACTTCTACCAATTAACTCTGAAGATATTAGCGACTAAGCGACAGAATAAACAACAAGATTATAACTAACAGTCGGCGTACGAGGGGCAGTACGCCGTGCCGAGGGTGTGGGCGCCGGAGAGGACGACGAGGTCCTTCAGGTCGAGGTCCTTGGAGGCGAATATCTGGGTGAGCAGTGGGATGTCCCCGAACTCCGGAGGCAGCTGGTTGCTGGCCTCCGTGGTGCGGGAGACCTTGCCGTCTCTCCGGCCCAGCGCAACCGGCCAGAAGGGTCCCTTGGCCAGCACGACGGCGTCGCGGGCCACGAGGGTGAGGACGTCGGCCCAGGAGACCGTGCCCGGGCAGGCGACCTCGAGCTTGGCCTTCACTCGCTCCACGAAGCCGAAGCCTCGCAGGCACTTGTTCGGCTTCGCGTCCCTCTCTGCCATGCAGCCCTCGGTGGATTTGAGCAGGACAGAGGCGTCACAACCCTTAGTATTGCGTTGCATGCACATGTCTCGCTTAAGTTCATGATCGTCAATGGAAACATCCCCTATATAGAAACTTCGCATTCTTATGTATGTAATGCCACGGACAACCATACACGCTACTTACCCTGACGAAGCAGTCGTGGAAACGGAGCCGGAGGAGCGGTCCGGCGAGGCTGGGCGCCAGCGTCTGGAGCAAGAAGAAGGAGGGAGCTGTGGCTGCCGTGTGGTCCCAACAGCCTGTCGGTCCAACTGTCAGTGAAGGGATGAAGTGATATTCCTGGGTTTTACAGCAGGCTGAACCGGGTCAAGTCCATTGAATCAGATGGCCATCCAGTTGATAAATTATTTGAAAATTTTTCTGAGTGATTGATAGATAATTATCTTCATACTGTAGAAATTTCAGATCAAATTACTCTGTACAGAATTTATAAGAATTCTGATAATGTACGGTGCACAGAATTCAGTTTTCTGTTTTTAAATTTTCTTGGAGTCTATAACTTATCAAAATTTTCTGAAACTTTTTGTTTGAGTTCCTGTTATATGCAGTGTCCGTCAGTAAAACTTTTAACTCTAAATATCTGGTATCTTATTTAATACAATTCTGATATTCTGATTCTTGGATTTTTAGCCTTTCTGTAATTGAATTTTTAAATATAATAAAACTTGTTATTAATTTATTATATTTTTAATGTTGATGTACTTATCCATCCAGAGGATTATGTAAAATTTTCAAGTCGAAATAATGTAAAATAATTTTTATTAAATTCCAAAACTGTCACTGTTGTTTAGTCAAGGCTCATTTAATTCCTTTCTTGTCACTTTTTATTACTTGATGTGACTTTTAAATTTACAATTGAATTACTGGAAGTGTCCTGAGTTTAACTTTTAAATTTATAATTGAATTACTGGAAGTGTCCTGAGTTTAGATAAAATTTTATTTATTTTAGTGCTATAATATTTTTACTCTTCTCTTTATCTATTATTTAATGTTTACATTAAGGATTTTCCTATTGAAGCAAAATCAAGAAAATTCCAGAAAAAGTCAATAACAATCCAGAGATTTCACAAAACAACAGTAAATATAATTAAAGGTTTAAGATTTAATTCTCTAGTAGATTTTTTGTTTTGTGATGAAGAGGAAAGGAATTTATTACAATGAAAGATTTCTTGAGAACCAAAATTCAATATAATTTCTGATTATATGGAATTTCGAAGTGAGCTTATATTTTTAGATTTTGTTTGATGTGAAATTTTATTTTGCTGCTCATTCTTTCAGTAAGGTTTGATTTCAAGATATTGAGATAAAAGGTATTATTTCAAACCATATTCCTGATTTTAGTTCAAAGTTTTTATTTAATTTCATTTTCAAATTTTAAATTTTGATTTTTATTATTTCAAAATTTTTGGGATGTTACACGACTTAGAGGTATATCAATCTTGCAATAATTGTTTTGTACTTAAAAACGTATATACATGCAAGACCTTAGTCTACCTGTCGGCATGTTTGTAAATACGTTACAACTGTATTGGAACAGGCCGATCTGTTCGGAATTTGAGAACAACTCTGTTCCTCTTTACTGCGTGAGGTCAAAAATCCAGAATGCGAGTGCCACATACCTGAGTTTGTAAATCGTCTGTGATGACATTTTTGTACTGTCTGTAATATAATTTTCTGTAGTAGGGCTAGATGTTTCTTGGTAGTAAAAATGGAGACTTTCATGACTTCTATATTAAAAAAGATGTGGTTGCAATGCTTGCATGAATTCAACCGCGTACTCAATGTGCAAGGTCAATTGTTGCTTGATGGAAGTGTTTCAAGACTGTTTCTTTACCTAGATAGATCGACAGATAGACGTGATAGACCGATAGACGTGTAGTGACGTGGATATTAACAAGTAGTACTGTTTCCCATTTGACAATGCAAAACATCACTGATCTATAGGAAGAAGTACTGAGAAGAACTAATATACTGAAAAATAATAATAATTAACATAATACAATTATTAATAGCAGAGATACATGCACCATATATATCACGCAGTTACAATTACGAATCGACGTAATTAAGCCTTAGCAAGCTAAAATATCTAGCTAGCCTAGTTGACGATGTAGCACTTCTTCCTGATCTCTCCCTCAACCCCGGTGAGCACGCTGACGTTGCCCATCTTGATCATGGACTCGCTGAAGTCCCTGAAGAACTCGTCGTCGAACTTGCCGGTGGAGATGCGCAGGACGTACTCCCTGGTGGTGGAGTTGGGTGTGAGCAAGGCGGCGTCGGACACGAAGAGCCCCATCCGCTTGGCGACGTGGCGGTAGTAGCTGGTGTCGAAAGTCTTGGAGCTCCCCGGGTCCATCTCCGTCAGCACGCTCTGGTCGTCGACGCTCTTGCACCGCGTCTTCAGCTTGTCGGCATACTCGCTGTCGAGGGACGGGTCGACGCCGTAGGCACTGTTGTTGTACAGCCGGTAGGCGTACGAGGGGCAGTGCGCCGTGCCGAGGGTGTGGGCGCCGGAGAGGACGACGAGGTCCTTCAGGTCGAGGTCCTTGGAGGCGAATTTCTTGGTGAGCAGCGGGATGTCCCCGAACTCCTGAGGCAGCTGGTCGCTGGCCTCCGTGGCGCTGGACACGTTGCCGTCTCTCCTGCCCAGCGCAACCGTCCAGTTGGGTCCCTTGGACAGCACGACGGCGTCGCGGGCCATGAGGGTGAGGACGTCGGCGCAGGAGACCGTGCCCGGGCAGGCGGCCTCGAGCTTGGCCTTCACTCGCTCCACGGAGCCGAAGCCTCGCAGGCTCTTGTTCGGCTTCGCGTCCATCTCTGCCATTTGGCCCTCGGTGGAGTTGAGCAGGACAGAGGCGTCACAACCCTGCAGTTTTGCGTTGCATGTACATGTCTCGCTTTTGTTCATGATCATCAATGGAAACATCCCCTATGTAGAAACTTCGCATTCTTATGTATGTAATGCCACGGGCAACCATATACGCTACTTACCCTGACGAAGCAGTCGTGGAAATGGAGCCTGAGGAGCGCTCCGGCGAGGCTGGGCGCGGCGGAGATGATCTTCACCATCTCCTCGCGGACCATCGCCTCGACGTTCGGGCATGTCTTGCTGTAGAAGCCGATCTCCAGCTGAGCCGCCGCCGTGCCAGCTGCGAGAACCAGGATGGCCAGAGGAAGCAGTAGCACCACACGAGACCTTATCGCCATGGATTGATCGAGATTAATCAATTGTGCAATGAAATTAAGCTTCAATTATGTGGCTCCCAGAATGAATATTTTTGGTACTGGTTAAGTGATCTAGGATGAAATGAATGGATGAGCATGTCCCTGCAATTCCCTGTGTTTATAGAGGTGCCGGTTACGTAAACGTGTGGTCACGTCTCAGTGTGACACCCTGCTTCTGTGTATACCACCCATTAACAAATGAACATACATTTATATGCATTGAGGCATTGACGCGCGGCTTCAAACGAACAAGTCAACCAAAAAAAAAAAAAAGACGGCGCCGAGGACAGTTCACCAGCGCGTCGATCCTAACCGCTTCGGGGGCGGTCCAACGCACGTTGGACGCGTCGCTCGTCCAACGCACGCTGTTCCGTCGGATCAGTCGAGCGAAGCGCAAATCTCCAACGCTTGCATCGCGCCGCCTGCAGCTGGCCTCCAAGCGGGCCGCTACTGGGCCGCTACTGGCCTCCAAGCGGGGGGCAAAGCCTGGGACGTTTTGGTGGGGTGTGGGACCACGGAGACAGTGAGCCAGTGACCGTTACCCGACAGTATTTTTAGACACTAGCTCGGACTTTCACAGCCGGTCTCTATTCTTATAGTTTTGCTTTGGAATGATAAAAGAATTCATGACTTTATTTAGCCCGTTAACCTTATTTTTTTAATTCTAGCTTCTCGCACGCGTATTTATAAATTTAGCCTCTCTTCCCTTCCCAACCGCAGAAGAGTGCGGAAGCTTGCCGACGCTATGACAGCTCACACGAGCGCGAGAGCAAGAGCTTTCGCACTGTCTGCTATGGCATTGGCTCTCGCTCATAGCTACGTCTGCCCACACCCTCCAGTGCTCTCCTATGTTGGCCCGCACCTTCGGCCGCGTTCGTCCGAGCGCTATATATCACGCTCCCCGGACGCAATAGGCAATAGTGACACATATCACTTACCGTGCCTTCTATAGTGGGAGAGGAGGACATTTTTGCTAAAAAAAAGGTTGAAAGCTAGATTTGCACAAAATGATGTTCAATGTGCTAGATAGGAACAATGTAAAATAGGCTATAAAAAACTGAGGGAGTCCCGTTTTGTTCCTACTTATTAGTGTAGACATGCAACTGCGTCATTTTTTTTTTGCTTATGTAGAACACAAAAAAAAAAGAAGCTCGTACGTGTAACTACTCACTACTCTAATAACAATGTGTAATAAAAATTATTGCAAGTGCCCTAATAGTCATTACTACCACGAAGCGTCGATTCTTTCTTGCCGCTTCGTACGAAGTCGCGTTAAGGCCCGATGTCGGCCCGCTTGGAGGCCACCGCAGTGGCGCGATGCAAGCGTTGGAGATTTGTTGCTTCGCTTGGTGATCCGACGAACAATATCGTTAGACGGCGACAGCGTCCAACGCGTTGGACCGCCCAGCGGATCCTAACATGACATGTATCTATACCCTCTTTGGCACAACAGATCCTAGTTCTACCTCAGATCTAGAGTTTATATGCTAAAATTAAAACGACCCTCATTTTCACATAAATGCAAAAATAAAAATCTTATGTGCATACAGTATTTGTCCCTGGATCAGTAGTTAGTATGCACATTTACAACAATTGGAATCACAACCATAGATTATATTAATTAAGCGAAAGCTATTATACAAAGAAATCTTACAACTCAGAGTATATAGCAGTAAAAGAAACAAAGCCTTGTAGTGTGCCTATCCAACCCACACAGGCAACTGACGAGGTATAAATCCTTTGAAAAGATCGCTTCAACGAAGATCCCGTATCCTGCGACGAAAACAAACCTTCGAAGCTTCGCTAGCTTATCCACCTAAAACAATAGATTAAGCAAGGGTGAGTACTTTCGTACTCAGTAAGACTTAAGGTGATATTTGCAAATGCATAAATATAGGCTAAGTCAAAGGAGGCTACTACAGTTAATTTGCATAAAGCAAAATTGAATTTGTAAATCAATTTATCATTTGCAAACGGAATTTAATAAAAGCAAGTTTGACTGATAAGAAATAAGTAAAACATAAGTAATACGCACAACCCTTCGCAAGCAACGAATATTCCAATCGTGAAATCCATCAATGTCGGCCCTTTGACATAAAGCATCAGTTACTAAAATAAGTTCAAACCAAAACCCATTTTTAGAAAATACCAAAATCTAGCATTGAAATGACTTCACCAAGTGCCCATGACCGCGGGCGCGGCTAATCGATTAGATTTATACTCCGCAGAGATGTACAACTTTACCCATAAGTCATGACCTTTTCTTTTTGTCGCATGTTTCACGCACTTTTAGCGTGTAGCTAGAATATTCATGATGAAAATCTTTACATTACCTAGGTTAACTTTGCACTAGCACCGGGACGTTAAGCCCTCGCCATAGAAACAGAAACACTCACCCAAGACGTGGTTCCTTTCACGCAACACCCAACACACCGTTTCTGTTTATGGCAAGGCATACACCGTTTTATTGGCAAGTGTGACTCCCAACACCTCGGTGAGGGCACCCCGTCAAGCAAACCTTGAAAGGAGAGCCTGTACTACTTCGGCCTTCTAAAGTGCAAAGTTAAACTAGATAACTTAATTGGTTTAAGGCTGCCGCAAAACAACACTTGTGGTTGCACGGATTTCTTGGATCAATAGCGTCCCATTGCTTGGTCTTTAATCTGACATGGCCGATACTTCACCCTACACTACGTGCAATTCCCTTTGCATATCCAGCTATTGCCAATAATCACCCGCGTCAAAACCAAAGTTTTATTTTGGGGAACCAACAGTGTCATTTCCAACCATTTTTAGAAAATAATTTTGATTTGATCATTTACCTCGTTGATTCTAAAGCACGGCTAAGTATGAATAATATGTAAGCGCATATACCCATGATGACATTAAGTAATGCTTATTCTAAATCTATGGTTAACAAGGTTCACATGTCCATATTATCAAGGAAGTTTCATTAAACGCATGCATGATACCATTTGATAAACAAAGGAAAAATTAAATACTAGGATCAATATGATCAAAGGGGTGCTTGCCTTGCTTAATCTTTGTTTACGACGAAGACGAGGATTGCGGCTGAATATGGCAATGACGAAGTTAGAGGCATCGGATTCTACACGTTGATACTGACTAAAAAGCAATAAGAAGCAAATAAGAATCTTCAATAAGAGCAAAAGAAACAGACAGAAAATCAAATAAAGATTCACTGCAGAAAACAAGAATATTATAGGGTTTGGATTGTATGATTTCAAGTTCTTATATTTTAGGTTGATTAAGCATTCATATTGTTATTAGCTTTCAAGATGCGCGATTTCCTTTATAGATTATCCATTCTTGCTTTATGAATTCAAGAAGCTAAAATTATGAAATTTTATATTTATAATTTCAAATTCAAGATGCAAAAATTATTTAAATTAATAGAATTATACATTGGTTACAAGCTTCTTAAACTTTACTATTCATAATGCGTTTTTGGGAACCTTATCACTTAAGGGTTTTGCACTATTAGGATTCAGATTCAAAGCAAGATGAAATAGGAATATATTTCTAGATTATTGCAGATCATATCCTAAAGATCATTTCTAGGCTATTCGTTACCTAAATTGCATTTAGACGAGATGTTTTACGGGCTACTGAACAGGCTTAAACGATTACAATAGACTATAAATGAATAGTGCTTATTCCTTGATTGATTTTGTTCAGAATTAGTTTTACGTAAGTTAAATCTATTGATTTAGGCTACTGATATCATTTCCATGATATTTGAGAAGGTTTTGGTGATACAAACTTCATAATTATTGATTTCTTATTTGCAACTAAAGTTCGTTTGTTTATATTATGGACTTCAGGAATGTAAACACTTAGGGTTATTAAGCTAACAAGATTAATATGCAAATCATAGTGAAGTGAGATTATCTTTTCATAATAGAGTAGTCTATACTTTGGAGAGCTTTACTAAGCTAATTTCATAAATTTTAGGATTTGGACGAGACATTATATTCATCGTTGAAAAAGCTTATGTGGCATTATAAAGTTTACGTTATACGTAATCGGCAAGAAAGTGAAGCGAAAGATTAACACTTAAGGGTTTTAAATTAGCAAGATTTGGATGGAAAGCTAGTTGTAAATAAGATATTTTTCTAGAATATGGTACCATGAACTTTGTAGAGTGTTTCTAAATTGATTTGATAAATTTTAGCATCTAGACGAGTTATTTTATCTGCTGTTGAAATAGTATGGGCTTCTTTGGTAGAGCTCCAGATTCCAGCTTCTCCTAAAATCTGAAACTTGTAGGCTAAAATAAAGTGAATTAAGTTTATATTTTTTATCTAAAATCTAAACAAGATGATCTATCTAAACACTCCTAATGTACTCACAGCTTCACGAATCTGGTGAAGCTAAAATTTTTAGGTTCACTAGATTCACAAATATGGAGAAACTGAATCTCTGCCAAACACACCCTATAATTGATCACGGGGTAACACTAAATCGGATCAGGTTTCATTTTAAGTTTGCAACTATACTGTACATGATGCTTTTCTCATTTTTCAGGCATTAAGAGAATGTAATCCTAGAAGTGTTTTAAAACCCTTTTTGCTTTATTTTGACTTTAACCGCGATAGCTTTCATATTTATTTGCAGTTGTAATTGGCATTTCTTTTTAGTAAAAAAAATGGAAACCAAGTTTTATTTTAAATATTTTTACACAAATACGTCCTTTCTATTTCCAGGGACTTCATACAAATTATTTCATCATTTTATGAGCTATTGTACTTTCATTTTTATTAATGACCATATTAGGGTTTGCTAACGATTATGAAGCAAATAAATTTAATTTAGTTCAAAATTAAATGCTTATGCACACTTGAGTTTATTGTGGTTTCAAAAGCACTTGAAAATTTATTTTATGTTTTTAGGAATTATATTTTCCATATGAGCAATAATGCCCAAAATAATGGGTTCATCTTATTTTCAATTTTAATAATTGTTATGAGACTCATAAACTTATTAAATGTTTTTGTATATTTGAACTCCTACTAGGCTTACCATCATATGAATCTTTATTTTATTCTTTTATGACTTCATCGTGCACGATTTAATATAAGGGCCATATTAAGGTTATTAACAAATTGAATTCAAATAATTTTTATGAATTTCAAAATTTAATATTTTTGTATATTTAGAATCTTACTGATTTTATATGATTATAGAAATATGTTTCACTGAAATTGGATTAAAATTGCAGAAGATAATCAAGATTGAAATTAATTCGGTTTGGAAAATAACTGAAAAGGGAAAATGCGCTTTCAGTGATTGAACACATACTCCTGCGTTGAATCGCTGCTATCTTAGCACCACTGATAGGGAGGTCCCACTTGGCAGGAGACAAAACAGAGGAAGGCTTGGGGCATGGCGACGAGCGGCGCTCTGGCAGGTTTCTGGCGAAGGTGAGGACACTGGGAGCAAGAGCTCGGCGAGGCGCATCTTGTGACGATACCGATTCGGCCAGAGACAGCCCGAGATGAGCTACCACTGAGGAGGGGCAGCGGCGCTAATGGTGGGTTGGCTGGGGTCGACGTTTGTTGTCGGCAATAATGATTATGCGGTTAGGCGTTGGATCCAAACTCGATGGTAGCAAAAGACACAAGATTTATACAGATTCAGGCCCTCACGGAAGAGGTAATACCCTAGTCCTGTGCTATGAGATTTGATATTGCTGTGGATGTGATTGTGAATGCGTGTGACGATGATTTGATGCTCCCCCGCCCCCTTTATATAGTGGAGGGGTGCGGTTATAAGGAAGAGTCCTGATCGGTTACAAGGTGGACATTCTATCTCTATCCTTTCCCGCCGAATCTATTAACAGCCGGGATTACAATTGCATCCTACCTAATCAAGGTTGGTTACTATCTTCAGGACTTCCTGGTTGTGCACTGCTGTGGTAGCTCAGGTGATACCCATCTTCATGTAGTCAGCTCGGCCCATCCCCTCTTGGGTGATCCTCACGGCCCGTCATGCAAATACCCGGGGTCCATGTACTCCACAGTAGCCCCCGAGTGCTTTGCGATTGAGTTGCTGCCTTCCTGGTCGCATCCCAACTGAGTCATGCTTCTTGCCGAGTGCTTTCGGTTCTTGGCGCAACTTCCTGACTGGATTTTTTTTTCATGCCGAGTGCTATACTGTAAGCAAAGAGATCGTGAAGGACTCAATAGAGCTCCATGCGTTGAATATTCTGAGTGGTACCCAGCCCAATTATTGGGATTCTGGCTGTCGACCCATCTTAGGGCATACTTTGTTTAAATAGGCTTTAGCCGGGTGGTACCTGTACCCGGCTGTCGCGGTGCACAGCTGGCGGCCCATCATGGGGCATACCCTGGCTTGGCCGAGTGGTACTTGTACCCAGCTATCGCGGTGTACAGCTGGCGGCCCATCATGGGGCGTACCCTCAAAATCAACTCGTGATACCCGATTCTGACTTGTGCGATAACCAGCAATCAACCCAACATGGGGCATATTATAAGAAGACATTTTAATTTGGTTTGGAAGGTACCCAAATCCTGCTTGACACGGTGACTGGCAATTGACCAATCGTGGGGCATACCATATCCCATACTAGATCTAGCCAAGAGGTAGCTATGCCCGACTGTTGCGGTGCACAGCTGGCGGCCTATCATGGAGCATACCCTAGGTTTGGCCCAGACAAAATGCGAAAGTCGAAACGCTCTTCCCGCTCAGGGTGAAACTTAGCGTCGCTCCCTTTAAATATGAGGCTTGATGCGAACAAAGAGTTTTTCTCTCCACGGCGCACACTTACCCCTTCGTCTTCTTAGTCCCGCAACGTGTTCCGCCACTGGGTTAACCGTCGCCGTGTCCCAAAACTTGCACCGCCGCCAACCCCTTTGCCGAAGATATCTTCTCCCTCCTCCAAGGATGTCTCCGCGCCGCCCTCATCCAAGGATTGGGCTACCTCGGTGACGACAGAGAAGCGCCTGGAGGAAATGGTCACTAGTGGAGTTCTCCCAGCATTGGCGTTGATTTTTGTGCGTCTGGCTGTGGGTGAATCCTCTCCCACTCCCTGCTCTGAGGAAATCGTGGTCTTTGAATCCTTCTTACAGCGTGGATTTGGCCTTCCCGCTAGCGCTTTCTTTCGCGGTCTTCTCAACTTTTATAATATTGAGTTGATCAATTTGAACCCCAATTCCATTCTGGAAATTTTCATCTTTGTCCATCTCTGTGAGGCATTCCTTAGCATTCGCCCCCATTTCAATCTCTTTCACCACCTTTTTCTTCTCAAACCTTACTCGAGCAAGAGCGCCCCCAAGGCAATTGGGGGTGCCGGCTTCCAATTGCGGGACGGACTGAAGAAGTCCTATTTCTCTATTCCCTTCAAAACCTCTAATAAAGGTTGGCACCAGGAATGGTTTTATTGTGCCAATCCTGATCCTTTCCTTCCTTCTTTCGCAGGGCTCCCGCCCATATTTTCTCCTTCTTGGGTCTCAGTTCCCCCGGATAATGAGATGGATCAAGTCGAGGAACTCCTGGGATTGATCAACAAGCTGAAGGAGGAGGGCCTAACCGGAGTTAGAATCATTTATCAACTTCACCCTTCATCGAGTATAGCCCCTGAAGGAACAGGTCCACCTGGGATTCGAATACAGCGGGGACGATGACCCCACTCGAGAAGTAACCGAGCCAAGCCCGAGAGACATGCTGTACAACCAGCTGGGCGACTTCTTCGCCTCGGGCACCCATCTCTCCAACAAGGGGTGCCCGAAGGCCTTCACCTTGACGCATCTTCCTCCTGAGGTGAATAGTTTTATCCACTTTATCTAATCATTGACCTCTGAATGGCTGTTGACTAACTCCACGCTTGCCACCGTTTACAGGAGCGATGCACTTTCTTCTCTGACGCTCCACTCCCCAACATCCCTCAGCACAAGAGTGCCAGGTAGAAACGACATGCTAGCCCTTCGAATGGAGAGCCGAGTGCCAAAAAGGGGAAGAAGCCAGTGGCTGAGGGACCTCTGTGGCCCAATGCCCGACTAGGGGCCCAATGATCTAGGAACCCTCGGCTCCGCACACAGCACAGCCGGTGTCGTCGCCTCCAAGGTCCAGCGCAAAGCCGGGTTCCTCCGCAAGTGGCTCAGCTACTCGGAAAGGGCCCAGAATAAGAAAAAAGAAGTCCAACAGGTTAGTTTCCCCATTGACTCTTACTCTTGCTCTGTAGGATCATGTGCTGATTGCTTCTTTTGATAGGGTGCCATCGGACGATGTCTCTGTGGATGCGCAAACTGGGACACCTTAGGAAGCCAAACCTGAGGGTGCTATAGACCAAGCGAAGATAGCCTCACCGACTGCCACTGCACCTGGAGGCACCGAAGCAGCTCCCGAATCAGAGCCAACTTCGTCACCGTTGTGCACTCAGCCTGAGCCAACATCAAGGTTGACTGCCCAAGAACTCGCCACCTGCTCCTTCCCTCCAGCGGAGGAAATCCTTCAAGAGCCGCAATCGCCCCCCACCCCAAGTCTCCGCCGTGAATTGCATGGTGCAACGAGGAGGGTGAATGGGAGGCCATTGATGATGAGGACGAGGAGAAGGAGAGGAGGGAGCTCTACGAGCACTCCATCGAGTGTGCCCGACTGGTTTAGGTAAGTTGTTAGCTCCTTCCTTCCCTTGTCCGCAGTAAGTGGCATGTCTTCATTATTCTCTTTTTGTTATCTTCAGAGCCTGGGAGATTGCTCCGGAAAGAGGTCCGAATATCTTCGGAGGCTACTCTCGAAGATCAAAGAGCACTAGGAGTACAAGGCTACGAGAGTGACCACCAATTCTTGAGTCGTTGATTCTCCAGCGATCTTTGGTTTCTTCTTGAAAATTTCTGATGACGTCTTCTCCTCACTTTGCCGCATCCGTCGATGAAGCAGTGCCGCCTCCACCACCAGTAGCAGTGTTGGTCTTCAACTTTGAGGAAGAGGCGCCGGCGGCACCTGCTGACGAAGAAGATCCGCTTGCCGAGCTTTAGGCCGAATACGATGTTGCTTTGGCCAAGGTCGCTGAGCAGGAAGCCGCCGCTCGCGATGTCGTCGCCATCGCCGCATTGACCGAAGGTGCCCCAGCCATCGTCGAGGTTGCTGATGCCATTGTCGAAGCGTTGGGCCGCGCGCGTCACACTTAGATTTAGTCGCCCTGAAATTATATATATGTAAAACTTAGGCAATGTAAAAACATTTCCTCAGACAAAATGTCCGGCTGGCTTATGTATAATTTTAACGCTATTTACTCATTTTTCCTTATTGAGTTTTAAATTTGTCCGAGTGGTTTGTCTATTTTCATTTAAGCACTCTACCCGACTAGTCTAGCCCTCGAGCGTCGAAAGTTGGCTCATGGCTCTTTCTCCCAGGCACGCGTTTTGAGTGACTAGAGTTCATCGTTCATGGGGTCAGAGCTTCACTACTCGGATTTAATACACTTGGACTCATTCGCAATCGTTAGGGAAAAGAAGCTAAAACGACTCAGGAACAGATATGTGCATGCGCACACTATTAGGAGTAGCCCCCGACTTACTACTTAGTTGGGTATCAACTAAGTAGCAAGTCAAGAAAAAACTTTATTTATAATAACATGATTGAGTATATGATTTAAGTGTAAAAGCGACGTAGCTGCTCTATATTCCACGTGTTGCTAATGGCTACGCCGTCCTCGCGCCTGAGTCTGTAAGCCCCCGGGCGTGTCACTTCATCGACGATGTATGGGCCTTCCCAGCTTAGGGAGAGCTTGTGCTCGCCTTTTTGATTCTTTCTTAGAACCAGATCTCCTTTAGAGAAAGCATGGCCTCGAACATTGCGATCGTGATAGCAACGCAAGCCCTAAAAGTACTTAGCTGAGTGGATTGCTGCAATGTCCCTGGCCTCTTCTAGTCAGTCAAGATCTTTTAGTCGGCTTTCTTCTGACTCGGCTTCCTTGTACTTCTGAACCCGTGGGGATCCGAATTTCAACTTGGTAGGCAAGACCACCTCTGAACCATACACCAAGAAAAAAGGTGACTGCCCGGTTGCCCTGCTGGGAATAGTTCTAAGCCCCTATAGCATCGAAGATAATTCTTTGACCCATCGCGTAGCATACAGTTTAAGACGATCAAATATCCTTGCCTTTAATCCTTGTAGCACCATGCCGTTGGCCCGTTCAACCTGCCCATTACTCCGGGGATGTCCCATAGAAGCAAAGAGATTTTGATACCGAGTTCATCACACCAATCTTGAAATTCACCACCTCCGAATTGAGTGCCATTATCAGTGATAATCCTGTTTGACGCGCCAAATCTGACCACAATTTCTTGACAGAATTCTCTGGCCTTGGCCGATATGATAGTGGCGACTGGCCTCAATCCACTTTGTGAACTTGTCGATGGTGACGAAGAAATGAGTGAAACCACCTTGAGCCTTCTTCAGGGTTCCAACCATGTCGAGCCCGCAAACTGCAATTAGCCAGGTGATCGGAATAGTCTGCAGCTCCTGCGTTGACACGTGGATCTGCCGAACGAAAAACTGACAGCCTTCGCATGTCCGAACGATGTCCTCTGCATCTGTTACAGCAGTCGGCCAGAAGAAACCTTGATGATAAGCCTTCCCAACTAGAGTGCTTGATGCTGCATGATGTTCGCAAACTCCCGAGTAGATTTCTTTGAGGTGATGCTTTCCTTCTTGCTTTGATATGCACTACCTTACTACACTGGAGGTACTCTTTCGAAAGAGCTCTTCTCCAACCACTATATAGCTTTTACTTCGGCGCTCAATGCGTTCTGCCTTTGTGTGATCTTCAGGGAACTTGTCCTTCAACAGATAATCCAAATAGGGAATTGTCTAGTCAGGGTTGATGACCAAAACTTCCGCCTCGGCAAGCTTTTCCTCCGACTTGCTCGACTCCTGCTGTTAGCTTATTGTAGGTTTATGGAGCTCTTCAATGAATACGCCAGCCGGAACTATTGCCTGACTGGAGCCTAATCTTGCGAGCTCGTCTGCTGCTTCATTATCTTGGCAGAGCACATGGATGAGCTCCAGCCCGTCGAATTTGTCCTCCAATTTATGTACCTCCTGGCAATACGCAGCCATATTTTCACCGATGCACGACCAATCCTTCTACACTTGGTTGATGACGATTCACGAGTCCCTTGAACCGCCAATCGCCGACATCTGAGCAATATGGCGATACGGAGCCCGTGGATGAGTGCCTCATACTCAGCGGCGTTGTTTGATGCTGGAAAGTGGATCTGAAGAACGTATTTCAGCTGTTCCCCTCTTGGAGAGGTGAGCACTACTCCTGCCCCCACGCCGCTGAGCATGAGAGAACCATCGAAGTACATTGTCCAATACTCAAACTCCTCAGTGGCTATGGGATTCTGCAGCTCTATCCACTCGGCGGTGAAGTCGAGAGTGCTTGAGATTTTATGGTAGTTCACAGCTTGAAGGAGATTTCGAAAGCTCCGAGGTTGACTGCCCACTTCGCAATTCTCCCAGTGGCGTCTCGATTGTGGAGTATGTCCCCAATTGGGAAAGAAATAACCACCGAAATCGTATGCTCTTGAAAATAATACTTAAGCTTGCAAGAGGTAAGTAGTACGACATACAGTAGTTTCTGTACTTGAGGGTACCGTACCTTGGACTCACCCAATACCTCGCTGACAAAATAAACTGGGTGCTGAACCTTCTGCAGGTGTCCTGCCTCTTTCTGCTCTACAACGATTGCAGCGCTGACTACATGAGTCGTCGCTGCTATGTAAAGAGAAAGGGGTTCCTCGGGCATCGGTGAAACCAATACTGGAGGTGTGGTGAAGAACACCTTGAGATCCTCAAAAGCTTGCTGTGCCTCGGGAGTCCACTGGAAGTTGCCCTGCTTCTTCAGGAGCTTGAAAAATAGCATCCCCCGCATCCCCAGGCGGGAAATAAGTCTACCGAGTGCCACCATGCATCCTGTGAGCTTCTGGACATCCATCTGGCAAGTCAGGGGTTTCATCTTCATGATGGCGTTGATCTTCTTTGGGTTTGCTTCGATACCGCGATGAGACATGATGAATCCAAGCAGTTTTCCCGAAGGGACTCCAAAGACACACTTCTCGGGGTTGAGCTTCATCTTGTAGGCCCTCAGGCTCTCAAACGTCTCAGCCAAATCAGAGACGAGGTCCTCCTTTATACGAGATTTGACGACGACATCATCCACGTTGCATTCGAGTTGAGTGTGAAAACACCGCTGTATCATGCGGTGATAGGTTGCGCCAGTGTTTTTCAATCTGAATGGCATTGTGATATAGCAGAAAGCTCAAACGGCGTGATGAACGAAGTCTTAATGCAGTCTTCCTCTTTTAACTTGATCTGGTGATACCCCAAGTAGTATCTAGGAAACTCAGGAGCTCGCACCCAGCGGTTGAATCCACCACCTGATCGATGCAAGGCAACCCGAATGGATCTTTTGGGCATGCCCTATTGAGATTGGTATAATCAACACATATGTGTCAACTTTTATTCTTTTTGCAAACAAGAACTAGGTTAGCTAACCAGTCGGGATGATACACTTCTTTAATAAAACCAGCAGCTAAAAGTTTAGTGATCTCCTCCCTAATAGCATCGTGGCAATCTTGCGCGAACCGCTAGAGCCGCTGCTTGATAGGCCTTGCCTTCTCATCAACATTCAGAGCATGCTCGATCACCTCCCTAGGGACACCAGGCATATCAGATGGCTTCCAATCAAAGATGTCTCTGTTCACCTGAAGGAAGGTGACGAGCGCGTCTTCCTATTTGCGATCGAGCCTTGTCCCAATCAGAGCCATCTTGGCCGAGTTGGACGGGTCTAGCGCAATCTTCTTGACCCCTTTGTCAGGCTTTATTCCTGACTTGGCCTGCTTCTTGGCTAGGATGTCTCCTTCGTCATGCTGGACCTCAACCGCCAGTCAGATCTTCTCCCTGTCGGTCGACACCTCCTGCATCTCAGCCAGCTCATAGCTCTCCTTGTTGCACACAAAGGATTGCTTGACATCACCATGAACCGTGATAATGCCTTTCGGCCCTGGCATCTTCAGTGCTAGATATGTATAGTGCAGCACTGCCATGAATCGGGCTAAGCCTGGCCTTCCCAAGATGGCGTGGTACGCCATCTCAAAATCAGCCACATCGAAATTCAAGTATTCTGTTCGGTAGTTCTCCTTGGTCCCGAACGTGACAGGCAGGGTGATCTGCATGAGTGGTACTGCCAAGGTCCCAGGGATTGTCCCATGGAATGGCGATGAGCCACGCCTCAACTCCGAGCGAGGGATCTTCATGTCATCAAAGGTTTTGGAGAAAAGGACGTTGAGTCTGCTCCCTCCGTCGACCAGCACTCTCTTGAGCTTGACACTGCAAATTACGGGATCCAGGACCAAAGGATATCTACCTGGGTATGGAACGCGGTCGGGATGATCCGAGCGGTCAAATGTGATCGGGACTTTAGACCATCTCAAGTATTGGGGGGTCACCGGCATAACTGCATTAACCTCCCGAATGGTAAGTTTTTGCTTCCGCTTGGACTCATATGCAGCTGAGCCCCTCAATATGTAGTTGAGCTCACACTTGGTCGTCTGGTAGTTGTCATCTTCATGGGGGTCCCGCTTCTTGCTGGGCTCACCTTTGTCTGGGTTCGACTACTTATTGCTTTCCCGCGCTAACCTTTTCAAGGTGAAGCAATCCTTAGTTGCATGTTTCCCCTTGGGATGGAAAGGACATATCGTGTCCATCACCTTGTCATAATCACCTATCCATGGCACTCGGGGCCGACCGCGTTCAGCTACCGCAACCAGCTCCTCGCCCTTTCGCTTCTTGTCCTTCTGCTTGGAGGACTCGGCGTGGTCTTTCTTGTCCTTTTGCCGCAGACAATCATCTTGGCGCTCGGCTAGGGCATCTGAGGCCATGGCGTAGCGGTCCGCTAATGCGGACATCACCTTCACCATAGTCGGTGGCTTTCGGGACATCTTCTTGATCAAGTCAGCATCGCTGACTCCTTTCTAGAAAGCCGCTATGACGACTGCTGCTGAGACGTCCCAAATCGTGTTCTTCTTCTGCATGAAGCGCCGGATGAACTCCCGAAGAGACTCATTCTTCTTCTGATGAGGTTGGTACAAGTCCCACGAGGTTTCGGGTCTCTCATAGGTGCCCTGGAAATTTGCAATGAATTGCTCACAAAGATCTCCCTAGGAATCTATAGAATTCTCTAGAAGTCCCATGAGCCAGGACTGAGACGATGGGTGAGCGTAACTGGCAAGTAATTTGCCATCACGTTGTGGTCGCCTCTGGCCGCCTTGACTTGGAGGGCGTAAACCTGCAGCCAAGCCTCTGGGTCCCTCTCCCCGTCGAACTTAACAATGCCCTTAGGGTTGAAACCTTCGGGCCATACCACTCGGCGGAGCCGAGCAATGAACACGCGGACCCCAACAATGGATCCGTCATGACGCCGTGGCGGAGATTGACGTGGCGGAGTTGTGACTCGGCAGTCTTCGTCGTCACGTCAGCCATGGGGGTGGTGATCCCTGTGATCGTCGCGGTTGCCGCGCCGATCGTCGCGGTCATCTTGGCCATCATGGTCGATGCCAAAATTCTCGCAGTCATCTTTGCACCGGCGCCGTTCATCATCTTCGATGGCCTGAACTTGGGCCACAATCGGGGCAGCGGGGCTATCGGCATCGAGCATTAGACCCAGGGTATCGAGGAGCGTCTTGGAGGCGACGATGTTTTGCTGTGGCGTATGGAAAATAGCTTGGTCCCGCATTTTTTGTCTGCAAGATGTCTTTGTTAACGCTGCAGCTTTGGATCCAAAGAGCCCACGAGCACGCCTCTTGTGCCTCACAACGACGGTGATCTGCCTCCGCAACTTCTTCAGCATCCCGTTGGTGTTGAGACGCGGTCTACGGGTCTTCAATTACGCAAACTCCACGGAAATATTGGCAACTTCCCACGCTACTCTCTGATTCGGTCTCCGAGCCAGAGGAGTAAAGAGGGGGTAAGTCGACTGGATCTCCGAATCTGAGTGGGTTGCTACTGATGATGTGTAACATCCCAAAATTTTGGCTATTTTCAATTTTATAATTTATTTTGAATTTTTGAGAATTTTTGGAATTTATTTGTAATTTCTAGAATTAACCTTTCTCTGAAAATTTATTTAATAATAGAAAAAGTTTTAATAAAATATAAATGAAAATATTTTATTTAAGTTCAAAATGTTGTAAAGTATTTTCTAGAATTTTTCCGAATTGTTACGATATTTTAGAAGCCTCAAACAATTAAAATGAATTTCTGGAATTATTTTAATCGGAAAAGCTTTATAAAAACGCGATGAACAGTAACAGGCCGAGCCCATTACTGTGCGCGCCGCACAGCCCGTTCGGCCGGGATACCCTAACGTCGTCGTTTATTCACCGTCCGATCCGCATCGTGCGGTTGAGATTCAACCGTGTCGATTTGTCGCCCAGCATCGTCCGATAGTCGCCGCATGGACGGTCGGGATAGCTCCACGTCGCCCCATGCGTTTTCGCCGCCGCCGTCGTTTCCGGTGAGTAACCGGCGCGTTTAAATGCCGGTTGAGCTCGCCTCCGAGGCTATAAAGCTTTGTGGAGTATCTCGCCGGACTCTCCTTTGCTTTCGCTTCGTTTTGACCCATCGCTTTTCGCCAGTAGCTCGCCATTGTTGCCGTGACGTGCTTCGCCAGTAGTTCCGAGACCACTCCGCCGCCGATTGCGCCCACTTCGGTAAGTCTCCGCCGTGTTTGTGACCACCGGAGTGATCCTCGTGTCGAACCACGTCGGAGGAGCCGCTTCTTGTCGCCGGAGCAGTACCGGAGCACCGTCAACGACGTCGTCTTCCTCACCTCCGGTCATTTCGTCTCACCGCGCCATCACCGAGATTTGGAGCTTCGCCAGCCGTCCGATTGCCGCCGAACGACTACGATCGCGCCACGTATTCTCCATCAATAGTGAGTTTCCTCTTCTAATCTTAGCCCTTAGATCATTAGTGAATGGTTTAGATTGAGCCACGTAGTCTTGGTAGCAGTAAACCTCATTAGCATAACACAGCCGTTGGATTAGATGGACGGTTCAGATTGTTTAGAGTGTTCTTTTGCAATGATGTAATCATAGCCGTAGATCTGTGGAATAACGGTTAGGATAGCGCCACGTGCCCGGATCGGGACTGCCCACGTGTGCTCATGTTATGCCAGATCTTAGCCGTTAGATCATTAGCGAACGGTTTAGATTCGCCCACGCGTCGCGCATCTAGAGAGCCACGTAGCATAGCGTAACGCGCATAGTGGATTTAATCTGGCCCGTTGAAATTTGAATGATCGGTAGAGATCACGCCGCGCACCGGGCTAATCCCGTGTTGACGCGTGTCGTGTGGGAACCGAGGCGCCAGAACTGTCGGTGGCTGTCGACGTCACCCGGATGAATACCAGCCATCCGATCGTGATCTGATGGTCACGGTGAGGCCACGTGTTAGGATTAAACCGAAGCGTCGTTTTGATCTTGCTCGAACGTTTTAAATCGGACGGTCAAGATTAGATCAACCTCTCGGTTGATAATGCGCTGACGCGTGTCACGGTCAGATCATGCCACGTGTCATCTTGGCGTCGGCGGTGACGTCATCGATGGGTCCCACTTGTCGATCTTGCACGATAGATCCGACGTCATCGCGATGTCATGTCGGCGTAATAATTCGATTTTATTTAATAAAATATTCTACGAAAATGGTTTTGATCTTGACGTCATTATTAGCCATGCTGATGTCATAATTCCGGAATTTTTCGTATAAAAATAAATAAAGAAATTCGGTTTATTCTTTTTTATTTATTTTAAAATTTTAGATGGCTATAACTTTTGCGTTTTAATTCTGATTTGAGTGATTTTAATTTCTAAAAATTTGTAAAATCAAGGTCTATTTATTGGTGAATTTTGTGGAATTTTTGGAGTTGAGATTGCTCTCTGGAAAATATATTTATTGTGTGAACATATGATTCGCGTAGACGTTGATTTGCCGGAGACTTACGAGGGGGAACTCTTAGCACAAGGCCTAGCTTCAGATCAAGACCAGCAGCTGTTTGAAGGCAAGTTGTGCTTTGACCATGTTGCTCCTAAGTTTTGAAATGTATTTTGTTTCAAATTATGCATGCTAATTCAACTAAAAATGGATTTAAATATTTTGGGTGAATTAGCTAATCAACTTGATTGTTATTAACACCTTGTTATTGTCATTCATATGCCATGATTCCTTTGATAACCTAGGTTTGGTAATATTAGTTGGTTGATAATATTGTGCCAACACGGGAGGCTAGACCGTGAATAGTTGCTTAGCCATGCCTATAATGTGAACAATTGTTTGGATTACAAAAGCAATATTGACTAAAGAAATAGTGAATGCTTTTCGATAAAAGGTGGAATATTGCTGGTAATGATGTTGGAATGTAGAGACCTGTGTGGTTCTGCATGAAGGAATGATTACGGCATGTGTTGCACCGTTAAACCACTTGGCGTGGAAATGGATTTAGACCGGGGCAAGTGGACCGAAGCTTCGTGCTAGGTGGGCCTGTGTGGCATTTGGTGGGTTTCGAGTGATGTGAGAGCTGTGTGCCAATTTGAGAGAAGGAAGTCTTGCCTTGGTCAGTTAAGGACCTTATCTTGCAAGCCTTTGACCTAGTCTCTCGTACAACCACATGTCTGAATGGGAAGACCTAGTTTAGTAGGATTCTGATGTCTTACCTTCGATACCTCAGGGTGGCAGTTACATGGGGTAACTGTATGGGGGAGCATGCCTGTGCTACGGCTTGGTACCCGTCCAACGGTGTTTGTCGGTCCTATACTTTGGCTCTGAGTGAGGGAAGTGATAGTGAAGGCAACCCAGAGAGGTTCTTAGGTGGAGATAGAAGTCTCTGAAAGGCTCTGTTATGGTTAATTGCCTTTGTGGCATGCGACTGTATCTTGTGGGTAAAGTGTACAACCTCTGCAGAGTGTCAAAACTATTCGAATAGCCGAGTCCACGGTACTGGACAATGCTCGGGGATTACAGTCAATGGGTAGTGTTTGAAAATAAAATGGGGTGAAAGACTGTGTGCCAAGGTTAATGATGAATGTTGAATAGGAACTGTGTGTCCAAAACAATGTAGAGAACAACTTGAGACATATAATGGTTATATGGTTTTGATGCTTTCAATCTAAATAGATAGTAGTTTAAAATATTGTTGCAAAAGCAAAATAATCAGTAAAGCCACTCTTTTGTAATAAGCCATGCATGTAGTAATAGAACTGCATTTTGTGCATGACTTGTTGAGTATGGTGTGTACTCACCCTTGCGGACAAAATTTACCAGAAGAAGAAATTACGCCAGCTTATGAGGAGGAGTTCATCGAAGAGCCGGATAACTAGGGAAGCAAGCCTCTGTCAGGGCGTCTGTGGCGAAGATGGATCACCATGACGTTTACTTTTCCGCTGTTGAACTTTATTTACTCTGAATAATGTAAGCCCTGCGTGGCGAAACTATTGTAAGGATGACCATAAGGTCGCACAACTCGTATTTATACATGTTTGATGTACTTTATTATTATTCCGCTGTGTATGTTTGTGGTACATTAAACCCTGTTAGACTGTATGCACTAGCGCGATCCTGGACTAGTGCAGAATACACAGAGTGTCCGGATTTGCAAATTCGGGTCATGACATGATGCCTACCACCCGGGATTCGTTCTTGATTGGATCCTTACTGTATCCGAATCGGGAAGCAAGTCCCCAGCTTACTACTGTGAGCAGATGGCCGTGGCATTCCCTGATCCGAGTCCGAGAGAGCAAGCTTGCTGAGGCTATCGACGATGAAGCCCAGGCTCCCGAAGCGGAAGACCTGGCTAGGAGCAAAGGTGACGGTGATTACGCCGATTGCTGCCATCGAGCTTGATGAGATTGATCTTAGTGCAACCCCTACTTGGGGGGCCAACTGTCGACGTTTGTTGTTGGCAATAATGATTATGGGGCTAGGTGCTAGATCCAAACTCGATGGTAGCATAAGACATGGGATTTATACAGGTCCAGGCCCTCACAGAAGAGGTAATACCCTAGTCCTATACTTTGGGATTTGACATTGCTATGGATGTGATTGTTAATGCGTGTGATGATGATCTGATGCTCCCCCGCCCCCTTTATATAGTAGTGTCGGTGTTTCGAATACCAGCTAGTGAATTTTAGTCAAGGGGTTGCGCGTTCCCTCTCCTTGAATGGCCTGACTCAGGGAGCCCAAGAAGTATACTAGTTCGGGCCGAATGTCCCTACTCCAGTTCGTGTGGTGGATCTGTATTGCTTTGGGTGCAGATGACTGTACGGTGTTACAAGCGAGGGCTAAGGACTAGCCTTGAGTGCCTCGTACGAGTGGGAGAGCTCGAAAGCTTGAAGATGCTAAGAGCTCGAAGCTGTAGGAGCGTTCGAGCCGTGTGTGTGACTCAGAACTGTTCGCCCGTAAAGCCGTCTGTGGGATATGTATGCCCCGGGGCCCACCAGGCAGTCCAATAAAGCTCGGCTGGGAGAAATTAGGCCAGCCCATTGGATAAGGTCATGGGCTACTTGAAATTTGAGTGGTAGCGAAGGATCAGGATAGACTTTAGTTAAGGAAACCGAGTCGTATTGGGCAAGGGATGATTGTAATCCAAACCAATACAGGCTCGGAATAGAAATCCTACTTCATATCCGAGTAGGACTCAATATTGTAACCGCCCTTCTCTGTTATATAAAGGGAGGGGACGGGGTACTCCAAACAGAAACATCTCATTAGCGAATAGCTCCCCACATATAATTCCAGAGCACAGGACTAGGGTATTATCTCCACCGTGAGAGCCCGAACCTGTATACTTCCGGTGTTCTTGTGCTACCATCGAGTTTGGGTCCGGCGCGTAGCCCTCTTTTCATTATTGTCGGTAACAAATGTCGGCGGTTAGCACGCTGAGTAGAAACTGCTTAGGATCAATCGCAGCAAGCTCGATGGCGATCTTCAAAGGCATGACCACCTTCACGTCGGCTCAGGTATTTCGCTTCGGAAGCCTGGATTTCATCGCCGATGACTTTGGACATCTTTCCGTTTCGAACTCGGACCAGTTCCGATCTGAAACCTATTCCGAGGTTCTCTTAGCCAGCCAACCACTCGGATCGGGAGCGGGTATGGCCACCTGTCCCTTAACGGTAAGCCAAGAGCCTGGTCCCCGTCCTGAGTCGGGACTAGCTAATGATGACTCCCGAGTGGTCGAAAATTCAAGAAAACCACTCGGATTCACAGATCGGTATTCTTCGTCTTGGCACCTCCAATGCGAGAGGGCGGTCTTGGAAACCTCCCAAGCCGGGCCTGGCGTTTTTCGTGTCGAAGAAGCTGAAGCAGACCCTCAAAGAAAGGGCGCGGCAAATGCTACGGAGGAGAACCATCAAGAAAACCACGCGAGACACCTCAAGAATAGAGGCCGCAGTGTGAATGAAGAAATCTTCTGACAGGGAATCGATCGGTTTTCCAGACTCCTCGGTGAGTAACATCGTCGCCTCCAAGACACTTCTTGATACTTTAGGACCATTGCTTGGGCCCGATAGCGACCGCTTTGATCGTAGCCGGAGTTCGAGCTATGGTTGCGGCGGCAGATTAAACAACACCAAGCGCCTTCCGTACTCGCCTAGTCGGCTCTCAAGCGGAAGCGATGTCTGACTCGTAATCGTCATCGGCAGGAGCTGGCGAGGAGAAAGCGCTAAACACGGCAGATCGCCAGAGGACCTCAGCGCGAACTTGAACACCGAAGCGGCGTGACCGAGAAGGCGAAAAACGCCGTTGGCGAAGAGACGACTATGAGCGTTTTGGCATTAGCCACGACGACCGAAAGATCGCCCGAAACCTTCGCTATCACAATGGAGGAGAAAGTGATGGTCACCGAGCAAGGTCGCCTCACCGGCGTTCTTCACCAAAAAGAGGCAATGGCCCAATTGAGGGCATCAGGGCTTTTACCCTACGCCACGAGTGGTTTGGCCCGGGATTCAATCAAAAGCATCACCAAATTCGACGGCGAAAAGAGATCCGAAGCTTGGCTCCAAGTCTACTCCCTTGCGATCATGGCGGCAGGGGAATCACAATGTGATGGCCAATTATCTCCGGTCATGCTCACCTCTTGGCTCAAGCATGGCTCCTGAGGGCTCGGCGAATTCCATAGACTCGGGAGGAACTCTGCGAGCACTTCATCACCAATTTTCAGGGCACTTCGAGCGACACAGGACGCAGTGGGACCTATACCAGCCGCCCGGAAAAGAAGAACGCAGACAGCTCAGAATTTATCCGGCGCTTCATGCAGAAGAAGAATACGATCAGGGACATTTCGGAGGCAGCAGTCATCGCAGCATTCCAGAAGGGCGTCAACGATCCCGACCTGATCAAGAAAATGTCTCGGAAGCCGCCATCCACCGTAAGGGAGATGTTTGAGCTGGCGGATCGGTATGCAACAGCCTCAGATGCCTTAGCCGAACGACAAGATGATCGCCCACGTCAGAAGGACAAAAAGGACTATGCTGAGTCGTCGAGACAACGTGACAGAAAGCGGAAGGCTGAAGAAATAGTGGCGGTGGCAGAGCAAGACCGACAACGCACACCACGGGCCGACAACTATGAAACGGTGATGGAGGCGATATGCCCCTTTCACCCAAATAGTAAACATGCGGCGAAGGATTGCTTCACGTTGAGGAGGTTTGCCAGAGAGTCCAGAAGGCGGCCTGCGAAAGGCGAAGCAAAGGGAGAAGAGAAAAAGAAACAAGATCCCCCTGAAGATGACAACGGAGAATATCAAAAGATGGAACGAGAACTCAATTACATCTATGGGGGTTCGATGGCCTATGAGTCAAAGCGAAAGCAGAAGCTCACGGAAAGAGATGTCAACGCCATCGTGCCAGCTGTACCTCAGTACCTCAGATGGTCCGAGGTCCCCATAACCTTTAGCCGCTCCGACCATCCAGATCATATCCCGTACCCCGGAAGATTTCCGTTGGTATTGGACCCGGTAGTTCGTAACATCAAGCTCAAGAAGGTACTGGTCGACGGAGGAAGTGGACTCAATGTACTCTTCTCAAAAACTTTCGACGACATGAAGATTCCCCGCTCCGAGTTGAAGCGAGGCTCATCACCCTTCCACGGGGTAATCCCCGGAACTTCTTCGGTACCACTTGGCCAAATCACTCTTCCGGTCACGTTTGGAACCAAAGAGAATTTCCGGACGGAGTACCTTAACTTCGAGGTGGCTGACTTCCAGACAGCATATCACGCCATTCTGGGAAGGCCCGGCCTGGCCAGATTCATGGCCGTGCCGCATTACACCTACCTCGTCCTGAAGATGCCGGGACCAAGGGGCATAATCTCCGTGCATGGCAATGTCAAACGGTCGTTTGTCTGCGACAAAGAAAGCTACGAGATGGCTGAGGCTCAGGAAATAGCAGATGATAGAAAGAAGATCCGACAGCGCCGCTAGCACGCAAGAAGACGAAGGAGAAGTACCAACGAGAAGCGAGGCTAAGACAAGTCACGAAACTCAAGAGGGGACCAAAAGGTAATCCTTGACCCATCCAGCTCATAAACGGCTCGATCGGACAGGCCTCACCCCCAAATAGGAGGACGCGCTCGTCACCTTTCTTCGGGCCAACCGGGATATCTTCGCGTGGAAACCATCCGACATGCCCGGTGTGCCCAGGGAGGTGATCGAGCACTCCTTAAACGTTGATGAGAAATCCAAGCTCATCAAGCAGCGCCTCCGAAGGTTCGCTCAAGACAGGAAGGAAGCTATCAAGGAAGAAATCACGAAGCTATTAGCAGCAGGCTTTATAAGAGAAGTGTACCATCCAGACCGGCCGCAAATCAGATTTGTTCGCAAAAGAATAAAAGTCATGACAAGCGATGATACCGATCTCAACAAGGCCTGCCCGAAAGATCCTTTCGGGTTGCCTCGTATTGACCAGGTGGTAGACTCCACGGCAGGGTGCGAACTCCTTAGCTTCCTGGATGCCTACTCAGGGTACCACCAGATCAGGCTGAAAGAAGAAGACTGCATTAAGACATCGTTTATCACTCCGTTCGGCGCATTCTGCTATATCACAATGCCGTTTGGTTTAAAGAACGCTGGCGCAACTTATCAGCGCGCAATACAGCGGTGCTTTCACTCTCAGATTGGGCGCAATGTGGAAGCGTATGTTGACGACGTGGTTTTCAAGTCACGGGCAAAGGAAGACCTCATATCTGACTTAGCCGAAACCTTTGAAAGCCTAAGGGCCTACAAGATGAAGCTCAACCCGGAAAAATGTGTCTTTGGAGTCCCATCAGGGAAATTGCTCGGATTCATCGTTTCGCAGCGGGGCATCGAGGCGAACCCAGAAAAAATCAACACAATCTTGAAGATGAAGCCCCCAGCCAGTCAGAAGGACGTTCAGAAGCTCACCGGGTGCATGGTGGCACTCGGCAGGTTCATCTCCCGACTGGGGTCTCGGGGAATGCCTTTTTTCAAACTTCTGAAGAAGCAGGGTAATTTTCAATGGATCATTGAAGCTCGGCCAGCTTCAAGAATTGAAGACATTTCGCTCATCTCCTTTATTGCTGGTTCCCCAGTGCGGAAGAACCCTTCGCTCTACATCGCCAAATAACTCATGTAGTCGGTAGCGGCAATTGTGGTAGAACGGAAGGAAGAAAGGGCACCTCGAAAGTCGAGACACCTGTTTACTTTGTCGTGAGTATTGGGAGAATCAAAGATGCGCTATCCACAAGTCTGAAGCGCTATCTTGCCGTGTTGCTTGCCTCCCGCAAACTCAAACACTACTTCCAAGAACACTCAATTACGGTGGTTACCACCTTCCCACTTGGCGACATACTCCACAATCGGGAAGCCACCGGGAGGATCGCGAAGTGGGCGGTCGAGCTCGGAGCCTTCGAAGTCTCCTTCAGGCCACGGACGGCAATAAAATCTCAGGTACTTGCCGACTTCACAGCCGAGTGGATAGAGCTACAAACTCCGACAAACATCGAAGAACTAGAATATTGGACAATGTACTTTGATGGATCTCTCATGCTCAGTGGCGCGGGAGCCGGTGTGGTCCTCATCTCTCCAACGGGTGAGCGCCTAAAATACGTCCTGCAGATCCACTTTCCAGCATCAAACAACGCCGCCGAGTACGAAGCACTCATCCACGGACTTCGCATTGCGATATCTCTGGGTATTCGGCGGCTAACAATTCGAGGCGACTCCATGTTGGTAATCAACCAAGTCCAAAAAGATTGGTCGTGCGTCGAAGGCGCCATGACAAAGATCTTGCCAGAGTGCGAAAGCTCGAAGACAAATTCGACGGATTAGAACTTACCCATGTGCTCCGCTTGACAACGAAGAGGCGATGAATTAGCAAGGCTGGGTTCCACTCGCGCGGCCGTGCCAGCGAGGGTGTTTGTAGAAGAAATCCACAAGCCTTCAATAGGCCAAAGGCGGAGCAAAACAAACCGAAGAACAACCGGAAAACGAAGTCCGGTCATCAACGCAGAGTGGGCGGCTCCTTTTCTCAATTACTTATTAAAGACGAACTCCCGAATGATAGAAGGGGCGAGCGCTATCGCTGGCTGTAAAAAAAGCTACGTAGTGGTAGGGGAAGAGTTATTTGGAAGAGTGCCTCTGGAGTTCTGAAAGCGATGCATCTCGAAAGAAGAAGGAAGGAACCTACTCGTGAAATCCTGCTGGAATTTATGGGCATCATGCGACACAAGCACCTGCGGTGGGCAAAGCATACCGACAGGGTTTTACGGCCGATTGCCGTATGAGATCTGAAGACATTGTCCGAACCTGCGAAGGTTGCCAGTTTTTTGCACGACAAATACACGTACCTGCCCAAAAGCTACAGACAATTCCAATCACCTGGCCATTCGCAGTCTGGGGGCTCGACATGGTCGGCCCGCTGAAAGAAAGCTCAAAGGCGGTTTCACTCATCTCTTTAATCATGGTGGATAAATTCACAAAATGGATAGAAGCAAAGCCAGTAGCCACAATCACGGCGGCCAAAGCCAAGGAATTTTTTCAAGAAATAGTGGTAAGATTCGGCGTCCCGAACAGGATCATCACGGACAACGGGACCCAATTCCGAGGAGAAGAATTCCAAGACTGGTGCGACAAGCTCGGCATCAAAATTTGCTTCGCCTCCGTGGCTCATCCAAAGAGCAACGGTCAGGTAGAGAGGGCAAATGGCATGGTGTTGCAAGGCTTAAAAGCACGGATCTTCGACCGTCTCAAACCATACGCCACTCGATGGGTAAAAGAATTGCCATCGGTACTCTGGGGGCTGAGAACCACCCCCAGCAGGGCTACCGGCGATCCCCTTCTTTACGGTCTATGGTTGAGGCGGTCCTGCCAACCGAGAGTTGACCTTGGTCCCTCGTTTGAACTTCAAGGAGGACGAATCGAGAAAAAAGCAGAATGGAAGATATCGACCGAGTAGAAGAAGCAAAGAAATCATTGCATATCGGTCGGCCAAATACCTCCGTGCCCTCGCGGTATCATGATCAAGCGTTGAAACCGGCATTCTCCAAGGGCGATTTGGTTTAATTAAAAGCCAAAAGCATGAGCACAAGTTATCTCCGAGTTGGGAGGGCCCTACATTGTTGATGAAATGTACGCGTCCGGGGGCCTCTGTGCTTAAGCGAGAAACGGTGCCCAATCAGACAACTCATGGAACATAGAGCAGCTGCGTCGTTTTTATTCTTAAAAGCAACTCAGATTTTGTTCATTTCTTTTAATTGACTTGCTACTCAATTGTTTCTCAATTAAGCAGTAAGTCGGGGGCTACACCTAATGGTGTTGCATGTAACCTTCCGGTATAAAGGTTTTCTGCTCCAAGGAACGTCGTGTATCGGAATTTTATTCAATTGACTTGCTACTCAATTGCTTCTCAATTAAGCAGTAAGTCGGGGGCTACACCTAATGGTGTTGCACATGTGCAACCCCGCATGCAAGTACAGTCCTTACCTTTTCTACTTCTACGATCGCGACTCAATCCGAGTGCTCTAGACCTTCAACTATGAAATCTTGACGAAAAAAGCTTAGTCACCTAAAAGCACGCCTGAGGGGAAAGGCCATGCGCCAACTCGCGATGCTTGGGGGCTACGCCAATCGGGCAAGGTGCTCAAACATAAAAAGAGATAAAAACCACTCGGAAAGGACGGAAAAGATCGGAACGAGGAAAAGGAGAAGGGCAGGCTGCAAATTAAGGTGGCCTTACAGAAGGACCAGCATTGTCCACATCCAACAAAAATATATACATCAAAAGTACGACTGCAAGTTCTTGACAAAAGAAAAACAGGAAATGAAAAAGGAACCCTTCTCGCGTGTAGCCTTAATGGCCCACCGATAAGGCGTCCTGGCCTGGAGAGCCTTGGAACGGCCTCGATCAAAGCATCGACGGCGGCGGTGTCCCGGACAACGGCCTCCTGCTCAGCCGCTTCCGCCATGACAAGGTCGAACTCCGCCCAGAGCTCGGCATTGTCGTCTTCGGGCTCCACGGGGGCGTCGTCACCAAAGTTGAAGATGAGGTTCGCGATCCATGGCGCGACTGGCGGGCCTGGCGACTCGGGAGAAAGAGGCAAGGGAGAGAGATCCTCGGAGGAAGAAGAAGAGTCCATGAAGAAGAAGAGGGAAATGGCCTGCAAAAGAAAAAAGACAAGCGATCAACCGTCAGCCGCCACTTTGTAAAGCACCAAAAAGAAGAAATCGAGAAAGAAGGAAGACGAACGGGCGAGAAGCTTCAAGCAAGGAGAGGCACAAACCGAAGGAAAACGGTAGTGCGCTGCAAAATGGAAAAGCGAGGCCAAACACTCTTATCAGGTACTTGTCGATCCGGATGGGAAGACACCTCTCGCTCAGCGGCCTTTGTCGGCTAAGCGAAAGCAGTTCGCCTTCTAAGTATACTTGACGCTTGAAAGTCAAACGCCATAATGAACGAAGACTTGAGGCAGCCCAAAGAGACTCAATGGGCCCAGTGCCGATAAACACATCAAAACAGAAATTGGATACCTCATAAAGCAAAATCAGGCTAAAAGGTTTCAGCAGAGGAACATGAAAGCACAAAGACAAGTACAGTACAGACAGAAGAATCACACAGGACCCAAGTCCAAGTTCTTAACTAAGACAACAGCGGTATCCTTAGCTTCGTCCATAAGGGCGAGTGCTTGGGTGTCATCCACGCTGTGGGCGAACCCCTCTTGGATAGCCTTCAGCTCCACCCGCGGGTATAAGGATTTGGTGATCGCCCGGCGCTGGCTAGCTTTTCGTAACATAACATCCTCCAAGTATCGCGATAGCTTCCGGGGGCTTCCTCCGTAGTTGGATGGTGATATTGGCGTCATATGGAACATCGCTGGTCTTGGCTTCATCAAGTCATGGCCCGATACCTTCTCCGCACTCACTTGAAGGTGACCGGTCCGCGCCTCGGCAAATTGGATCTCTTCATTAAGTACCCGGCGAGCTGCATGAGTTGGCGGTGTCTTGTGAAATACCGATCGGATAAATCTGGCCCGACAAAACAAGAACAACCAAAAGCGAAGACAAAAGCGAGAGCTCACCTTCAAGCTCTCTTGTTAGCTTCAACAACCTCTTCTTTGGCATCTTCTTGGCCTTCTTGACTTTTCCCTCACGAGAAAGAAAGACTCGAGCCTCTCGGAAGTGCGGAAAAGCGATAAACAAGGCATCGAAGGCGAAGAATAGAGCCTCGGGCTCGGAACCACTTTCGGATAAGAAGAATACCATCGGAGGAGTTGATCAAATGCAACTTCTCAGCTTCAAAGGGATTGGATCACGGCGAAGTCCTTCAATTCCTCTCGATTCTCCACAAGCGTAGCGTGAGGGCCTCCTCCGATTCGTTGCGGAGCTGCTCAACCTCGGCGGCATAATCCTTCCTCATCTTCATCCTTGGGAGCAGATGGCGAAGATAGTTCGATCCTTGGCAAAAACGCCCGAAGCGCCGGAGGTGATAATGAAGCTCTAAAGATAGGCAAGGAATAAGACTCTTTAAGAAAGGATAGCACAAACGACTTACAGTAATTTAGAAGATGACAAGTGGAAGCAGACTTGAACGCCTCCCAATCCTTATCCTCGTTCCCGTAGTCCAAGATAATCACATTTCCATCATCATCCGTGAACATGGATTGAATTGGGAAGTCCGGACGAGTTGGCGAGGAATTTCCACAGCTGGGTGGCGAAACAAGGAGAGAGTCGACGGATCTTCGTGGAGGAAGAGCGGCATTGGCGAGGCGATGGTATCGCATGTGCGAGCTCAAGAAGAAAAGGTGGCCGGGAGCCAGTCGGCTCTGAGTTTGCTTCATTACTCAGAGCCTCGGGGGCCGCAGGAAGAGTAGTCCCGACTGGCTCCGCGGCAATCTCGGAGAATGGGAGGCGGCCAATGAGTTTGACCCTGCGGCAAATACTGAACGGGCCCTCGGGGCGTACTCACTTGGAGATTCCTGGAGTGGCGGTTCCTGGAGGTTTTCGTCAACAGGATCCCAGCAAGAAGGGGCGAATCAGCGCTTGGTCCAGGGGGACAAGGAGGAGATGGAAGGGAAACACAACCTGTCGGATCTCGTTATCTTGCACTTCAAACCCCTCCGGCAAGATTGCGAACAGGAGCCCGGTCCGGTGCGCATACAAACGAAGGCATGCTCGTCGGTGTGATTTGGGCGGGGCTCAAAGTTTCATAATGCGAAGATTGGCTTCGAGGAGGAAGAAATGCGGGGAGGAGGCACTGCTGCAGCTTGTAGTGTCTCGAATCTTCGGACCACCAGTCGGATGTACATTCTTTGCCAACTGCTTCCCCTTAGCCTTATGGACAACAGGTTTTTTCCCCTTCCCAACAGGGTCATCACCAGGAGCAACCACCTTTCTTTCGGCAGCGGTAGGAGCCTCGGAAAGAAACACGGGCGAGAAAATTCCGCTTATCGGCCTTGTGAGCAGGGAATTGGGTAGTGGGGCATCGGAGAAGAAGGCCTCTCGTTCTGCAGAGACATACAAAGAAGGATGCATATTGAGCCATCGTCATAATTGATCACCAAAAAGATTTAGAATGGGAGATCACGAAGACCCTTACCAAGGGTCTTGGGATTGCGTTTTGTAAAGGTCTTGGGTTGCAGAGCAGAGAGATTTGCTCATTTGCAGAAAGAAGTCACCGATCACGACCAAGAATGCCCGCCGGAGGTAATTTCCTCGAGAGACCTCTCGTGTCGGATCATCAGACCTTCGTACTCATGCCTGGCTGGACCCGATCCTTGAGGGTTGAATTGGCGTCACGATGAAGTTGGCTACAACGGCCATGCGGAAGGCCTCTCCCCTTCAAGTCGACAATCAGCTTCATGAGGTCCGCCACTTGATCGCTCCATCATCTTGGGGAAGCGACGACCCGATCGGAGAGGGTTTCACATGGCGTCGATAAAAACAAAGCGTGGAGGGTCGAATTGGCGCAATAAAACCACTCCTCGATGCGGCCTTTGACCGAGGATTTGAAAGGGATGACAAGATAAGATTTTTCATGCCGTCCCTTAAATGAAACGGCGCGCCCACCACCTTGGGGGAGTTCTTCTTGGGGAAAAGGCTTTAAGAGGAAAAGGTGGCGAAAAAGGTTGAAATGAGGACGAATGCCAAGATAGGCTTCGCGAGGTTAACAAAGGTCATGCGATTTGAAGAATGGAGTTAGGGTTGAGATGAGTTAATTCAGATTCCATAGAACTCGAGAATGCACGCGGAGAAAAGGGGATGCTTGGGAAGACCAAGCCCGCATAAAGAAAAGACTCAAAGACAACCACCTCTTGACACGAGGGTAGGGCGAATTCACTTGGTGGTGACGAAGCATCACCAAAGGCTTAAAACACCGATGCCACTAAATCCTCAGGCGTCCCTCGCTTTGTCACCGAAGTGGCCCAATCTTTGGTCGAGAATGATGGGGGCGAGCCGATTGGGAGAAGGAAGGCGACATTTTTGATGAAGAACCCTCGTGATCGCGTGAAAACTAGGGTAACGAAAAGTTAGCCCTAGGCTGCGGAGGTGTGCAAGGAAGAAATTCAATTACAAAGGGGCAAGTAGCAACGGCACAAAGCCACTCTATTTGCTCCGTATAGATAAGGAAGCGGCGCTGATTCTCGCTCCAAGCGGGAAATCACACTACCACTTCGGAACCACGAAGATCGCCTCTAGGGAGCATTTCGAGGTGGAGGTGCTAACTGAAATATGCCGGCGTACCTAATTGCCAACGGCCCAAAAAAGAGTTAAATTAACGAATGGTATGCCCCAAGATGGGCCCAAAAGCCAGAAATCCGTAACGCACGGAGTAAATGGGTACCACTCCAGGAATAACATCCTCTTACAGATTGCCTCATGTCAGGCCAAGAACTGATAATGTTCAAAAGAACAAAGTCAGGTGTTGTAAAGATGATTTTTGAAGGCGAATACTTGGAACATACAAAAAAAAAATCGGTCGGCACAATGTCCAGGACAAGAACAGACTCAAAATGAAAAAGAATTTGGCGAGTTCTTGGTGACCTCTTTTGCTCGACGACAAGCACTTTCGGAAGGCTTAGCGGCTGAAAAGGCACTTTCGGCCATGAAGCACTCAAGGGGCTCTTGTGGGATATGTATGCCCCAGGGCCCACCAGGTAGTCCAATAAAGCTCGGCTGGGAGAAATTAGGCCAGGCCGACTGGATAAGGCTGTGGGCTACTTGGGCTTTGAAGCGGTAGCGAAGGATCGGGATAGACTTTAGTTAAGGAAACCGAGTCGTATTGGGCAAGGGATGATTGTAATCAAACCAATACGGCTCTCGGAATAAAACTCTACTTTGTATCCCGAGTAGGACTCAATATTGTAACCACCCTTCTCTGTTATATAAAGGGAGGGGTGAGGGCACTCAAAGCAGAAACATCTCATTAGCGAATAGCTCCCCACATATAATTCGAGCCGATGAGACTAGGGTATTATCTCCATGGTGAGAGCCGAACTCCTATACTTCGGTGTTCTTGTGCTACCATCGAGTTTGGGTCCGGCGTGTAGCCCTCTTTTCGTTATTCATTAATTGTAACGTCGACACCGTCCCATTCCCTAAGGGCCCTGCCTCCCCTTATATAGACGGAGGGGGCAGGTTACATGGGAATTTCGAAAAGAAAAGATGGCGCGTCCTACGCTTGGGAGTCCTGGTCTTTAGTCTTGGCGACTGACCGGTGTCTGTTCACCCCATGCTGGGTTGGTAGATACATCGAGTGGCATAGTTTTCTGTTTCGCTGAGAAGTGGTGCACCTACCCTCTACGCGTTTGCCAGGTGCTGACGCCGTAGCGCTTGGCTCTGGCATTGCCTCGGGTGGGAGCGCATCTTCCCACTATGCATGAGTGGACGATGAGACTGGCGCTTGACTTCGGCAACCTCCTCGCCACCTTGGGAAGGAGCCACCTGCCCTCGCACGGTCACTCTGAGCCATCGTGTCCGTGGGGCAGGTGGCCAACGACCGGTGATGGTCTCGCACCCGAGCCCTTAGCGGGAGATTGTCTTAAGCTTGTTTGGAGCTTGTGGGCGCCCGACCCATGGCCGGTCGAGACCCCCGGCTGGTTTTAATCGGGACTGGTGTCCTTCGTGTTTCCAGTGACCGGCCTTCGCGAGCGGGCTTAGGGCAGCCGTATCTGGTCGATCCGAATACCGGGGATACCCGCACGTATGAGTACTCGTCGATAGCCCCCGAGCCCCGAGCAAGTTCGTTAGGCGGTCGGGGGGTTTGCCCAGTCGACAAAATCCGACCAAGTGCGCAAGTGATGGACTTGGCTGGCCGCTGGTTCCGATCAGGTGCTTCTCTGGGGTTATCTTCGCGAGGTAGGGTACATCCGAGCTTGGTCGGTGAAATTTATTTGGCGTCTTGGCGGACCGGTCGTCGCTCTGTGCCTGGCGGATCGAGTTCTTTGCCTTGATCGGCCAGTCCGGTGACTTAGTCAACGGTTTTGAACTAGTCTTGTGTGCGCTACCGGTGGAGTGTAGCCCGAGCGGTCGAGGCCGATCGGGGTTTACTATGCTGGCGAGAGCCGATCGACTTGGTCGGCGGGATCCGCTCGACATTGCCTTAGGTCGCACAGGCGTCCGAATGCCTTTGGCAAGGTTACGGTATCAGACTACTAGTTTTACGCGTAGCTTCGGCGTTGCCTTGGTGCGCGTGGACTCTCGAGATGCCTTAAGCGAGGTTACGGTGTCCGAGTGCTAGTTTTACGTCGTGGCTTCGATGTTGCCTTAATGTCGATGTGGGCGCCCAGATGCCTTAAGCGAGGTTCTGGTGTCCGAGTGCTGGTTTTACGTCGTAGCTCGACAATGCCTTGGTTGGCGCGGACACCCAGATGCCTTAAGCGGGGTTCTGGTGTCCGAGTGCTAGTTTTACATCGTAGCTCGATGTTGCCTTGGTCGCGGCCGGTTGCCCAGATGCCTTAACCGAGGTTCTGATGTTCGAGTGCTAGTTTTACGTCGTAGCCCGACGTTGCCTTGGTCGGTGCCGACACCCAGATGCCTTAAGTGAGGTTACGGTGTCCGAGTGCTAGTTTTACGTCGTAGCTCGACGTTGCCTTTGTTGGCGCGGACGTCCGTGATGCCTTAAGCGAGGTTCTAGTGTCCGAGTGCTAGTTTACATCGTAGCTCGGCGTGTTTGTAAGGTTTGGTTTCACGCGGAGCTAGGTGGAGGCGTCTGTCGAGAGTCCTCATCTCGTGAGGCTATCTTGTGGGAGGGTGGCATTTGTCCAGTCCCGTGGTACGCCCCATCCGCAGGTGTGGGACTGGAGGGGTGAGCGACATGTTTACCATGTTGGTTTGAACAGGTGCTCGTGGAGCTAATAGCGGAGTAATCCAAGTGGGACACAGAGATCCTCCCAAGGGGACCTCTCCTAGCGGTACGATCCGTCGAGGCGTCCGCACCGCCCAGAGGTGACCAATGAGAAACCTTTCTTTACTCGATCCGTGTCGGACTCGGGTCGTCCGTGACCAGAGCGCAGCTTGGTTGCCACCATCGATGGGTTCAGCGGGAGAGTGTGGCGTATGGTCTCGGACACGAGAGTCAAAGCGATTGGGTCATCAGCCGACCTTGAGTCAAGGAAGTGTGAAGTAGTAGTACTTGCCTTTTCTTTCCTGCCTCCCTACCTTCCGCTGCGGCGAGGGAAAAAGAGAGCAAAGAGCCAGAGAGAGAGTTCCCCACCTTCCTCTCGTCTCACCTTTCGCTATTTTCATCTTCGGAGATGTCGTGGCGGTGCTCCGCTCAACCCACTGCAGACTTTTGGCAGAGGAAGGGTTCCTCCTCATGAGACATCTCAAGCTGGAGGTGCCCAGAAGGGCCGCGATCCTTTCGCGAGCAGCGGCGAGGTCATCGTGCCCGCCTCGTTCTACGAGCACATGTTCGGGCTCCTGCTCCATTCGTTTGTTCGCAGGCTGTTGCATTATTACAAGGCGGAGGTGCATCACCTCAACCCCAATGGCGTGCTCCACATAGCGGTCTTCATTACGCTGTGCGAGGCGTTCTTAGGGATCGACACCCATTGGGCACTCTGGAAGCACTTCTTCCATGCGCGGTTGAGGAAGGACAAGCCAACAGATACCTCAGCGCCCATCGGCGGTGTGGCCTTCCAGTTGCGCGGAGGCCGTGGAGCAGACTACATCGAGGTGAAGCTGCCATCGTCGAACCGGGGGTGGCACTCCGAATGGCTTTTATGCTTCCGAACACAGGGGGCGCGCCCGCCTTCAGCGGCTTCTGGGTGGGGCCCGAGTGGACTTGGGGAGCCGACCGGAAGGAGAAGAACAATGTTGCCACGATCATCAACTGGATCAAGGTCCAGAGGGGCGGGGCGACCGGCGATGTCGTTGTTGGCGCATTCATGGGGATGCATCCAACCCCTCATGGATAGGGGCGCATACGTGTTTCCTGTCTGAGGGTGTCGACCCGATGAGGATAGTGAAATCGGAGCTCCCACGTCGAGAGTCGAGGCTCGGTGTCCGCATTGTCACGCGTGAGGTGCCACCGAGGCGGCGGGTGGCTGCCCGAGCCATTCTCGGTGCGCAATCCCCCGGACCTTGTAACCCGAGTGATTATCTTCCTTTTCTCTTCTTTCTCCCTCAGCCCTTAGTATTTGGTCTAACTGGTGTCTCTGTGTTTTCCAGGGGCTTGCCGGGATGGTCTCCGGGCATGGTCGCGGGGAGAAGAGTTGAGTGTGAGACCGCCCGAGACCGTCCTCGGTTATTCAAATGCCGGTCGCCCTCATCGGTTTGAGGCTAACAGCGGATCACCGATGGTGCTCACGAGTGCTAGCACGAAGCCAATTAGGACAACAACGATCCCATTGAATAACTCGACAACAATCCGGTATTCCCCGGTATGCGACTAAAGCTCGCCGAGGATATCTTCGCATATCTGGTTTCCATTGCCATATCAATTCAATTAGCATAAAGGGGCAACGAACCCAAAACTTTCTGACCGAGACCGCATAGCAGAAGCACAACAACGACTAAAACCAAGGCACAAAGACAAACCGGAACAATCACACAAGAACCAACCTAGACTCAGAAAATCTACAAAATTTCGGCATGATGCCTCTAGAAATATGGACATCCACTCAGCAGGCATAAGAAACAATTAACTAAACAAATATATCACAACTACAACCACAACATAAACAACGACATGGATAGCAATAACATCACAGCAGCGGAGTTAAGCGCGATGATACAACGAGGTTCAACAACGGAAGTAGACAAGTAATTAAACATAGCCATCACAAGTTTTAAAGTTAACTTTACAACAAAATAAGTGAACAACCACCAAATTCAACCCAAAAGTCAGATATCTCCGGAAGTGTCCTGCCCTTGAACACTTAGAGGCGTTCTATCGTTGAGCTAACTTTTACTAGGTGCTCGCCCAACCACCGAGAAGCAATGCGGACAGAACTCACACCGTCCTAGATCCTCACTGAAAACCACAAAGCATAAGCATGAGTACAGAAGGTACTCATAAGACTTACCTGTGGTCCATATATGACCGACTCGAAGGAATATGCATTTGGATATAGTAAGGGATAAGCTTAAGGTAAAAGTGCATAAAAGCTTAACTTTGGTTCATTTTCACATTTAACTACTCAATTTACAAATTTTATAGCAGCTTATGTACAGCACCTATTGCTAAAGTGAGAGCTGAATTTAAACATTTAAGAAAGCAAATAAAATCATGAACAAGTAACCACATCAAGTATACCAACTAGTTTTAATTTAAGTTATTACTACGTTGAAGTGTCGGATGATACAAAGCGTGCTCATATCCGAGGAAACGCGGTAATTGAATAAACATTCACCTGCGAGGATCATCAATCGCACGCGACATGTGCCACAAGGACCTCATGTCAACCCTCCTCCCATCCATATCTACTCGTTGAACCATCCTCATGCGGCCCGAGCACCTAGCAACCTCCTCGGCGGCTCAAGCCTCGCTTAGCCCTCGAGAGAGACCTAGGCCTCGCCCTCAACCCGTCCAATCGCATGAGGCATGGCTCATCGATAGTATGCCACGAAGGGTGGCTTACCGTACCATTATATCCGGGCATCACGATCAACAAGGGTGCTTTCGATCAACATGGCAAACAACGGATCGGTCCTTAACCAACACGGCAGAGACTACAACATTTGAGTCTCCACACCCAAATGATCGAACCCTCTACGCCTGGTCTCAAGTTTTCCATTTCAAAGCATAATTATAACCAATTGCAACCCATTAGAGTGAAGTAATTAATCTCAAGTGATGGAGCCATCCACCACTTGGCCCATACCCGACATCTAAGCAAACTAAGCATGGACACATTATAATTACCCATACACTAGCTCCAAGGAAGATGTTCAACAATTAACAATGAGTGTATGTGCAACAAGTAGGTTCTAACCCTATCCCACATTTCAATTCCTAATGCAAGACATAATCATCCAATAAGCAATTTATTCGCCAAAATACAATTATATAAGGTTGAAAATGCTTAGGTGCTTGCCTTGAGCTTCTGCTGGATTTTCAGTAACAACGGCTCTCCGGTAACCCCCTCGGTCACCGCCGCGTCAACCTCCGTGGGTTCGTTCTCTACACGTTCACAATGCATGAAAAATGAGATGCATGCAATGCATATGAAATGAAATGCTAGATGCATCACCATGGCAGTTTCCAAAAGTGCAAACATGCAACTCAATTCAAGAATGAAAATGAAATTGTTAAACTCCACTTCTATTCTATAGCCAAAATCTGAAAACAACAAGCATATATCACTAAACAGGCATAACTTTTGAATGCTTAATCTAAAAATTGATTTCTTGGACTCTAAAAGACCACAAGAGGGTGATCTAACTTTACCATGCATCATAACATTCAGAATACAAATTTAAAGTTTGCAATTAAACTCTGAACTTCAGCCCCAACGTCTGAATTTTCAGCAAAACAGGTTTCAGGACAGCATTGATACAAATGGCCATAACTTTTTGATCACTTAATCAAATTGAGCAAACTCAGATCCTAGATGACCACAAGACATAAACCTACCACTTAGCTTTGGCCAATCACCTAGATTCTGCCCAGAGAATTCCCAGTTCGGCCAGGAACAAAGAGCAGTTTCAGTGTTCAGAAGTTTCAGGGTTTCAGAACAGCATGCACAAATTTCATTATATAAATTGCTATATACTTAACGGAATTGAGTAAAGGATGATATTTTACTATCTACACGAAATTTCCTACAACTCCACAGGAAAAATTAAATTCTAATTCGGCCTCTAACTAATTTTAATTCGCAGCTCAAGTTTCTACCCGAAATCTTCAGCATTTCCAGAGCAGCACACACCAAAATCGCCATAACTTTCAGCTGGATTAAAGAAATCGAGTGATTCTAGTTGGAAATAAAAAGATAATTTCATTACCCATAACTTTCTCTATAGTCAACCTAGCAAGAAATGCACGTAACGTGCTCGAATCAGTCAAGAACAGGAGCTACGAAATCTGCTCGAAAATCTGAATCTTTCCCCAAACTCTAGAATGGTTGTTCCCCACCCAAATCCCAAACCTCTATTCACCATAGCCCCCAACTCTACCATTGCTACCCCAAAAACCAGGAAATACCAAACCCTAACCCTAGGGGAGAGCCTCACCTCAAGGGAGTGGAGGTGGGAGAGGAGGAGCTGCACTTGGAGGAGGGAGTGAAGGCCGGCCAGCAGGAGAGTGCTGAGAGGCGCCACCAATGGAGGCTGCGCAGGAGGAGCTTCAGCTTGGGGAGGGCTGGAGAAGACTTGGTGGGAGAGGAGCACTTGGGAGAGGCTGCTTGGGTTGGGGATCTGGCTTTGGTTGCTTGGGAAAGAAGCCAGGAAACAAAAACAAGAATGCTGATTTGGTTTGGACTGCCCCCAATTCTTTGTGTGTGCTTACTTGACCCCACTAGTAACAAAAATGAGAATGGCTAAGTCCTAGAAATTTCAGCATGGGATTCAATTTTGATGCTATGATTTAAATTAGCATCAGATGTTGGATTGGGCTCAAAACTCAACCATGGCATAGAGAAAAGTTTGTAGTTTTCATTTTACTAACATGCACACTCTAGGTCCTTATAGTTCTCAAGTTACAAGGCTCCGAACTTTGATGAAAATCACATTTGCAGTCTGAAATTTCTAGCTCTTAAATTTTGTTAAGTTTGAAAATTCTTCTAAGTGGCAGTTTAGGATATTCACTGAAGTCGGAAGTTGATCTCAACTGCGGCCAAAACTTAGTTGGCGCTAATGTTAGCCGCATGAGTCGATTTCGAACTTGGGGCCATGACATTGAGGCTCGCGGCCACGCTTGAGTTCATGGCACAAATCCAACCGTGAAGGGCGGAAGGAGGAGGGAGGAGGAAGAGGAAGGCGGAGAAGAAGCAATCGCCTTGGCGCGGGGACGTCGTGGCGCAGGAGGTCTCCAACACGATCGCCGTCGATTCGACCGCTCCGAAATCGACCTCGAGTGACAGCAACGGCGGCGACGGTGGCGACCCATACTACAGGTTTGACTTCAGGCTGCCGATTGGCGGTGGTCCGGACGAGGGTGCCAGCGCGAGCACCGCCGTCGTCGTGCCCCAGGCAGAGGGGCACCTGGTGGAGGCGTCCTTGGGGAAGCGGAGGGGTGACTCGCCTCCGCAAGGGGGGCTGACGAAGAAGGCCTGGTTGCCGTGCACCCGCTCGACGCTGTAAGTGTCCTCTGAGTTCCCGAGTTGCATTGCATTAGAGTTGTTCGAGTAGTTTTCGACTGACTGTTGTGTGCAGGACCTACACGGGGGTGGCCGTGGCGGCGACGACGCATCCGGTGGTGGTTTCATTGCGAGGGTCAACACCGCCTCGCATGACCAGCGAGGGTCGAAACGCCGCTGGTCGGCCGGAGGCGGCCGGTGGGCTGGCGCATTTGCAGCCGGAGAGCGACGAGTGTCAAGCGCGCCGTAGGCGTAGCCGAGGCTGTCGGTAGAGTCGATAGGGATCGGCATCATCATAGGCGGTGCGGAGCTGCCGTGAGCAAACAAGGGTCGAAGCGGCGATGGCGGAGCTGTAGCGAGAAGTCAGTGGCCTTGGCGGTCAGGGCCTCACCCGGAGGTTTGAAGAAAGTGAGGAAGAGCTCCCGCCATTGCCGAGAGAACCGCCAAGCTCATGCGGTCCGGGTGCCTAAAGGCGATCAGCTGCAGCGTCGCTTCCCGAGCCCGCCGGTAAAGGGGCAGCCAGCGTCGGAGGCGATCGTCGTCGAGCCGCTGGGGAGGTGCCGCGTGATCCTCCTAAGCGCAAGCCCGGGCGGTCCCGCGGAGTCCGCTCGGCCACCTTTTCCCGACCGATCTGGCGGTGGACGATTTGTCCGTGAGCCGTCCCTCGTCTTTGGGCGACACGGCGGAGGCCTTGGAGTGAAGGCCCTTGAGAGGCGCGCGGCAAAAGCCGAGTGAGTGAACCGGATCGAAAAAGTGCGGCCCTCGCCCTCGAGTCCTATGGCAAGGCGCTGGATGCCATCACCGGGGGAATTCGCCCGATCGGCGCGGTAAGCCAAACAAAACCTCGTCCTTGCAGTTTTTGACGAGTTCGCGGTAGGCTAATAGGGTGTTCGTGTTTCGCAGCACTTGCGGGCCCGACCGGAGGACAAGTCTGAGTTCCTCCGGCGTTTTTACGGCCGGAGGACGGCCGCCGAGTGGAGTCACGACCCGAGCTGCGTCCCGGTTGCACGGCGCTTCGAGAGGCCTTGGCTCATAGTGGCGGGAATGAAAAAGAGCCCACCAGGCTGGATCCGAGATCGTCTGCTGTCTTGTTCGAGGAGGCGCCCGGACAAGCAAATCCTTGAGGGCGAAGGTGTCGAGCACAAGTCTCTCTGGCGAGGACCCATATGGCATAAGGACGCAGCTAGTCGCCCGCGGAAGAACCGGCGGCATGTCGTGGCGACCCACCTCCTGAGTGGCGCGACTTGGCCCGAGAGGGGCCAAGCAATTGCGCACCGGCGGGATGCCGCTTCCGGAAGAGTTAACCTCGGCGAAAAACTTCGGCGAGGACTCGGCGATCCTTATCGAGGTCGCTGGGAGGATGCTCTGTGCGACCAAGAGGCGCATAAGCGAGCCGGGCGGGGCGGCGAGGTCTAAGCGGACCCGCGCGGTAAGTGACCCAACCCCTTGATCGATTTCGCGATCACAGCTCACCGGGTGCGCTCTTTTGACCTTGTTTTGATCTGCGAGAGTTCGCGAAGAATTTCCGCCAGCAAGCGGGCC